>CM048917.1:36403920-36543920 GCA_026686955.1 Epinephelus cyanopodus | reverse complement strand
AACAGTACAGACAGATAACTAGATCAGCTAACTGTAGACAAAGGGAGACAGAAGGAGAGGTGGAGTTCAGACCACAGAAATGCAGAGGCTGAATCTGTGCAGCTATTCAGCAATGCTCGTCAGTCACACCCTGAGAAACAGCTTAAAGCACATCTGCAAGATCTCTCTGTGACTGCTGTTTCTAACAACCTGAACTATAAAATTTGATTCAAATGGATGTTTATTTTGTGTTGAAACTAATTTTCCCTCACTCCAGCATTAGGTAATTTACTCACCATTCTCTGCTCTCTACCAAGACCCTATTGATGTCGCTACTGCACTGCACTCTGTGTGCCCAGGGCTTCAGTTTAGGAATATCAGCCAAATAAACAGCCTAAGAAGGACAAGATTTAATTTCTAAGGACTGTGTAGTTTGTTAGCAAAAATATATGAAGCTTATGATGTCTCCACAAAGAGATTATAACCAACCTGCATTTATCAGTTTTGTCAGAGAGGAAACAGTCATAAGTCATCCATTCTTCATTCAATTCTGAAAGATTATGTTTGATCCTGAGCTTTATTAATTTTCATAACCTTCGAAATCACATCTAGGGAGAGCTGCACTGCATGCTGTTAAAAGCACACTCACATGCTCTGGTAGAGACAAAATGGATCTGATGTGCCGTAAACAGAGTGTCAGAGCTACTACTTGGATTTAAAATTATTTCTTTCTGTATATAATTGCTCTATCCACAAATGTGTTCACTCCACAGCAATAACACTTACTGTGGTATGTGGTTTGTTTGATTGAGTACATTCATTAGAACGGCCAGGGAGTGAACTGGATGCAAAGAAATGTATTTGATTAAAAACAAAACAAAAGAAAAAAAAAAAAAGCACACACAGCTAATGGTAAAAAATAAATAAATTTTGAGTGCCGAAAAGAATTTAAAGCAACTGTGCGGAACTTTTTACCATTAATAAAACTGTCCTTAGTTTGTATCACCCCCCTTGAGGATCCACATATTTATTTGAACCCAACAGCAACAAAAAAGCCTTTCTCTATATGGCTATTTAGCGTAGCCTAGCTCGGGTCGGACACACAGCGGAAGTCAGAAAACCAGAATACGGCACCTGGAGGCGGAAGTGATTCTGCTCGCCCGCAGTGGCCTGCGGCGATTAAACCACAGAAGAAGAAGGAGCCGTGTTTACAGTTCTTCAAGTAAGCAGTACGCAACGGGCATTGCTGAACACATCACACTTGACAGTTTTACCAGAGATGTATCTATGAGGACTTGGTTGTACTTTTGATGTCATGGCGGATAGCGAAGGAACATCATGTAAAATTATCTGTGACTGTGACCATGAACACAAATATACAGCAGGCAGTTGTCCTCAGTTTATAAGAAATTCAGAGCTACACCAGAACATTTATGAACAGGTCTTACTTTACTACTAACTTGTGTGTAACGTTAGCATGTTAGCATGTTAGCATGTTTCCACTAATTACTTGGACTGACCTAACGTTAGTAGCGTTAGCTTTGCAAGTGAAGGCTGCAGCTTTGCTGTGTTAGGATTATGTTATGTCTTCACTGTGTATTTTCACATAAATAATACTCTGACGATTTGGGAGTTATGCCCTTTCTCTATCATTTTCATATTGAGACAACATGATCAATATCTTTTTTGTGTCTGTGCGTCCAGTGGCTTAGTCTCAGTGGTTAGCATTGCGCTGATAGAGGGTCAGTACGTCCTGCGCTGTGATCCGTGGAGGGATACACCGGTGAGCAGGCACAGACGTAGCTTGTAAACAAAACTCAGCTGTTTATTTAGCCTAGCGATATCTCCGGATTTTAGCAGCTGCAATTGACGACTTTTAACACGATTTTGAAGAGTTTCTTGTAGCGGACACAGATCCAGAGCCATACCTGTTTGAGCCGGAGCATACAGATGAGGAACTCCATGTGTTGGATGCTGAGCAGAGATGAGAGAGGCTGAATCCTCCGCTACTATTTTCCTGCACATAGTGGGATTTGGTGCTGCCATCATTGGGGAGATAAATCATCAGGAGGAACCGCCGCAGAGAGTGCATCACAAGGAAGGAAAACTTTGCAGCAATCACTAATCCTGGCGTGATTTAAAACTTTTTTTTCATGTTCCTAAGATGAACTGGAAAAAAAGCCCCAGGCCTGCAGGAGCTGATGAACAGCTTTCAGTCGGGTGAGTAATATCGTCCGTGTCGTCTCTTTGTTTGCCATTTACCGAGTGACCTGGCGACCTGTCCCAGAGCCAGCTGCAGCTGTTGCTCACCAGTGTATCCCTCCGCGCAAGATGCACTGACAGTGCCATGCTAACCACTGTCTCAATATGAAAATGATAGAGAAAGGGCATAACTCCCAAATTGTCGGAGTATTCTTTTCACATAATAATGTGGACTCAGCAGATGACTTGTTAACTGTTTATTCCTCCTTACACCGAACGTACATGGCTGCTTCTCATTGTTTCCAGTAGCACAACGGTTACTACATTACCCAGAATAACTTGAGGCTCACACTACTACGGTAGCCTTAGTAGCTCAAAATACACAACAGATTAGATTAGATCAGAACAGAAACACGACAGGAGAATTTACTGAGTAATTTTGCTGTTTCCACAATTTACTTGGACTGACCTGACGTTAGTTAATCTTCTTGCTCTCCAAAACAAATGCATGCTGAAATTGCCGGTTTTACGACACCAGGCTGTGGGTGTCATACCGCTTCGACCAAAGGGGCGCTATAATCAACGAAAACGAAAAGTTCCGCACAGCTGCTTTAAAAGAATTGATTTACCTTGCAGCTGTAGCAACATAAAATGCACTTGTGTTTATTTGTCTTATGAATTTATTTGCTAGAAAAACTTTGAAAGCCCTGAGAGGCAATGTGAATCTTTTCCCGGCAGGCAATGTTGGCAAAAAGTTTATCTCCTACCTTGGAGACCAGTTTTAAAGCTACAACTAGTGATTAAATTTAGACCTACGAATGAATCACTTTAGATTTATAGTACTCATTACTTTTCTTTTTTACTTTGGGGGCTAGCTGTTTTTCAGTGTTTCCAGTCTTTATCCTGAGCTAGACTAGCAAAGAAGCTCCAGCTTCATACTTAACACACAGAAATGAAAATGAAAACTTTAACTTAGTCTCATCAAGAAAACTAAAATGTGTTTTTCCCAAAATGTTGGACTAGTCCTGTGACTTGACCTTCAAGAAACTTGTTAAAAGAACGATCACTTCACTGTTCAACACATAGTTTATTTAAATACTAAGGAAGCCTATGCCAGTGGAAAAATGTGAGGTATGATTTAGTAAAGAAATGGCTGGAGTACTCTCTGAGAACTCTCCAGAATTTAATTTAAAGTGGGACAAAGTTTCCATTTTTTCAATTTAACCTAAATCTTTGCCATTACCAAATTGAATGCCTTTTTTAAATGGGTATTTTGAGGGATAGTGATGGTACTTATATTGATTTAACCAGAGACACAGGGTTTTCTTTCTCTCCTCGAGCCTCAGGAAGGAAACATGAGATCAGTCAGATGAAAGACGACCTTCAATAAATGCCTCTCTTTCTTTTCTTTCTCTGCTGTCTTTCTGTTCCCCTCATCTGTGTTTGTCTCACCCCTCTGTTCTCTTCATGTGCCGAGTTCCTGCTTTTCCTTTCTCTTTAATTTGTGCAGGACCATGTGTTGAAAAGCTGTGGTAGGTCTTGTGTGCGTGTGTGTGTTCGTGTCAGGGTGCAAACTAGCTGTGAAATGGTTACATCTTGCTATTTCTGTCTCACGACACACAAGTTTTAAAGGGGACCTATTATGCTCAATTTAAGGTTCATACTTGTCCGAGAACATGTTTAGATGCTTTGATGTTTAAAAAACCCCAAACTATTTTAGTTATACTGTCAGCCTGAATGTACCTGTTCTAACCCGTTGACTGATTCAGTCGCATGATTCAGCAGGAGTGAGATATCGCAAATTAATAACACTAGCAATCAAAATTGCAAGTTTCCAAGACGTGAGCATGTGGCTACATGTAGCACTGTACTTGCAGGTGGGAAAAGACTTTATAGAGTATGGCGGCACTTTTTCCGATAAACATTTACCAGTAAAATCTTTCAAACACAACCAGACATGTTCTAGCAGGAATATGATCTAAAAAATTAACAACACTGGCAACCTAGATTATAAGTTTCAAAGACGATAGCATGCAGCTACATGTAGCACTGCACTTGCAGGTGGGGAAAGATTATTTGATATAGCAGCATTTATTCCCATTGGATATTACCAATAAAAGCTCCAGCAGGAATATGATATGAAATCAAGGAAAGATTATTAACACTGGCAACCACGTCTTCCTGACGTTAGCGTGTAGCTAGCAGTGTCAGTTACAGAATGTAAACAATTGCAACAGAGTGCCTGGAGCAGATTACCATATAAGGAAATTCATTAAGTTGACATTAGCTTGTCTTAAGAGTAGAAAACATGTTGGAAACAGAGTATTCAGAACAGTCTGAAGCCTGAGGGTTTTGCTCACAGGGATTACCTTTACATTCGTGTACCACATTATTTGAAACTCTGGCTAGATTTAATATGAGTATCTAACGTAGTATTATAAATACGACAGAAAATAAGGGAAAGCATAATAGGTCCCCTTCAAACAAGCAGGAGCAGATGTTACAGTCATAAAATCCATTAGAAGTGCATGCATATT
Source organism: Epinephelus cyanopodus (assembly GCA_026686955.1). NCBI lineage: Eukaryota > Metazoa > Chordata > Actinopteri > Perciformes > Serranidae > Epinephelus > Epinephelus cyanopodus. The sequence continues at coordinate 36,539,202 of CM048917.1, read as the reverse complement.
CACGAATAGACACACTAACAAATACACACATACGTGAAAATTAAAACACACACAGCTGCCTATGGTCACAGACACACAGAAAATAATGGACAAACACAATATTGCTCATACATAAATTAAACAGTTGGACACACATGCACGCACATATGCACACACAACCACACACACATGCACATACACACAGGGTGGTTTAGTGCATGACAGTGTGATAGATGGTGAGAAATGAAGGACACAGACCCTGTTCTGTTCTGCTGGCTGTCTGTCTGTGTGTCATCAGTCCCAGATTTTAGAAACCACAGGGTCCTAAAAAATAAACAATTTGGGGTTCATTCGTAACTTCGACAACTTAGGAAGGATGCCATTGATCTCCCCAAAGCCTTGCTGGGAAAGTCTCAGTAGTTAAAATGCATTTGGGACGATTACAAAATTCAAACTGACAGCATATGAATATCTGAATTTGTGTATATGTAAGACACTGCAAACAGCACAAACTTGTACACGATGATAATTCAGTTAACAAAATTCAATTAAATTTACATTCATGGAATTTTTCTATTACAATTGTTATTGTATTTTTATTTTTCTGTGATCTGCAGCACAAAGTAAATCAACTACTTTCCCTCCTGAGGCTTTTGGGACATCTGAGAAAACTGAATCAGTCATTCCATAGATCAATAATATCAAATCAATTATCAGATTAGATTTATCATCAAACTGATCATGCACTAGACCTATGATTCAAACTGTAAAAACACTATTTCAATCAAAAAATTCTGTAAAAGCACACAACCACACGTCACACAACCCTAAGCCATCCAAAGCACTAAGCAAAGAAAACCCTACTGGAAATTTGACTCTGTGCCTTTCATAAAATAGTGTTTAGTCTTCTGTTAACACAGATCAATATAGAATTACAAATAACATGTAATGTCATTTTAGAGTGCAAAATAATTTTCGGATTGGTTTGCGAGTAAGACAGTGTAAATTGTTCTATTAACAAGCTCTTTTGATGACGCCTGCTTTAGAACTGTTCATTTGTGAAACTAAAAATACTCTTTGCAAATTTCCAGTAGGCTGAGTTTAGCCAAGCAAAGCCAGCCCACAAAACTTTAAATTTCACTTTGTTCTCTGGGGCTTTTCACGCTGTGTGATCCGAGAGTCGGCAATAGTAGACAGTCTTCAGAGACTCACTTTAGATTCTCTACCACTCTCATTGAGAAATGAAGCATAACTATGGCACAATCAGTTGCATAAGTGACTGCTGTGCATCATGTTGTTCTTACAACAAGCAAATGCATCATCTCTTCCATGACTGTCAATCAGATGATGGATTGGAAGCTCACTGGGTTACAGCAATCAGAATAGACGAGGGCACCATGTTCAAAGTGGACCAACTATGTCTAGAGTTTTCATTTTGATAATGAGGATATCTATTCATCTACATCTCAAAAATGGGACTATTCCATTGAGTTTTGTCTGGCACAACTGGGAAAGAAGCTGGAAACAGCATCTTGGCATCTGAGAGGGCTTGTGAGTGACTTGACATTGATGTCAGGGCGTCAGGAGGACGTCACCTCAGTAGGTGCAGCTACTGACCCTGGCCCAACCATGACTATACTTCACCACCTTTAAGTTTAAGTGCCTTAGAGTATTACACTAAAATCTAAATGGAAACTTGTTATAACAGATGATAACAAAAACTTGCATGTGTGTGCTAACTTAGCTCCATGTATTATCTCTGACACTGCATAGGGAAAATATGAGAATTTTAACTGTTTTAAAAATGTTTCAAATTGTTAAACTTAGGTAAATGAGAACTTGTCAGCAAATCTGTTGACATCAGTCACTGTAGTCTTCAGAAGGGTTGTGAAGAGACTCCACTGAAATCATTTTTTTATCCTCTGCAGTCTATATTTTTACCGACCAGCAAGTAGACATAAGTAAGTCTCCAGTGCCTTTGCCCACTTCCACTCTTAGCACACACAGCGTGAAAAGCCCCTGTAGAAAACTAACAGCTTCACTCAGACATCAACATGAGCCCTTTCTACATGTGCGCTGGATGAACCAGCTACTTGAATGTCTGCTGTCTTTGCTTCCCATTTTCAAACTGAAAAAAATGTCTCAAACGTTTTTCAGTGATGTCAGATCCTGAATAAATTTGAGGTTTGAAAGGTTCAAAAAAGTTATTTTTTTAATTTAAGTGTTTACTTTACAAAGTAACTTAATAGCAGCTGTAATTCTTGTATTTGATAACCTCCACTGATGTAAAAGTGTACTCAGGTGTGGCCACTGAATCACCTCTGTTGGGTGTGCTTACAGGTGCAGTGGAGCACACCCAACGGAGATGATGGCTGTGGTCAGAGGTGCAACAGACCTGAAGTGAAACAATGTATTTCAGTATAGTGTTAGGTTACTTTTACAAAAGTGGCTGATGAGAGTCAGGGGGGTGGCTGTTTATGACATTATGGCATTTAGGCTGGCTTTGCGAGGTTAAGATAGGTCTAAAGAGGAAGCACACTTTGGAGCTACACTGTCCAGTAACAGTCCACGTGTCTTTGAGATGGCAGAGCAGCATCGGTCCTCTATAAACATCACCTTCACAGGGCCCTCTCACCTCTAGATCCTCTCTGTGTGATCGGTCTCTTTCTTCAAAGTCTCTGGTTCTGCGTCGAGCTTCTTCAAACGCTGCCTGGGCCAAAGCATCTTCTTGCTGTACAAACACACACACACACACACACACACACACACACAGAGAGTGAGAGTGAATTCTGTTTACACATGACAGAGACAGGGATATGACTTCAGAAGGAAAAGATTAAGAGGGATGCTGGCTGTCCTCTTTATAGAGACATTGATTCAGTGCTGTTGCTACCTCCGATGCCAGCTTGAAGGCAAGACAACTCTGTTCCCTCATTCCACGTTCATACAGAGAGGTAAGGCGGTAAGGTGCCATAACGGTGTAAAATTCCTGCCTTAAAGAGGCAGTGTAAAATTGGTTTATAATATAAACCAGTATCTGAAATTATTTGCAAATCATTATCATGAACAAACTTAATAAATTGCCTTTGTCATAATGATAAAGGCAATGATGTCACAGTGTACTGCAGTTCTGCATGAGGTTTGTCCAAGTGGTGTTGCCATACCCCAGCAGAACACAGCTCACGAGTGTACTCAATTAAAATGAACATCTTTGGGGCGTCAGTAGCTTAGTGGATAGTGCCGGCGGCGCCCCATGTATAGAGGTGATGCGTCGCAGTAGCGGTCGCGAGTTTGACTCCGGCTTGCAACCCTTTGCTGCATGTCATCCCCCCTCTCCCCATTTCACACTGTCCTGTATATTAAAGGCAAAAAGCCCCCCCCCCCCCAAAAAAAAAGAATGTCTTTATTACTTAAATATTGTCAAATATCCCATGTGAAGTCTAAGTTTCAGTCATTTATGTTGTGCTGCATGTGTAATTGTTGTGCTGCATGTAGACAGAAGTAGCATTAACTTATTGCACACTGGTGTAGTACTATACTGTACAGAGTTTTCAAATTGTAATTATTTTTTTTCTGTGGGAAGATTTGGTCCCCCCAAATGTTAACTCCATGACTTCAGCTTTGCTCTGTCTGTATACATGTGTTGTGTTACCTGCGCCCTCTCCTCATCGTACTCAAGGTATCCCATCCCATCCAGCCTCTGTAGGTCGATCCATCCTCTCCAGATCACACACACCCCATTCAAGATCATGGGAGCCTTTAAATAGACCTGGGGAGAGAGAATATGAGAGAGAGAGAGAGAGGAAGAGGGAGAGAGAGAGAGCATTTACTGTGATGCCAGAGTTTTTTCTTCGTTTGTTTTTTTGGGCAACATCACTGCAGCACTGAAATGTATTTTTTTATTACTGCAACAGATCTTAACTGAGCATTAGTTCAGTATTTTGATATATCATTGAACATGTGTCCAGTGTGATATTTGATAGTTGTTCTGTGAAGTTCCTCTGCTGGTGATGTTTAAAATTGTCTAAAGCTCTGATGTACTGCTCTTCAGTAAATCTAGGGTTTCACTATGGTAGGAAACAGCATGCAAAATATGATTGATAAACAAAGGAAATGAAGACTGAGATCTGCTTTTCCCGAACTATACAAGATTGATTCTCTGTTTCTCATGAAAAAAATTAACCAGTTGCACATTAGCCTAAGGAAGGAGCAGCAGCCTGATGTGACCTGGAATTACATGCAAAATTGCTATTTTCTGAAATTAAAAACCCTCAGCTGGTTTCCCAGAAAAATAAAAAGCTCTGTGTTTGGGAGACAGAGGCCTCTCCTCCCTCCCCACGCTATTCCTGCTGTGAAAGAGGAAAAACCACCAACTACGTCAAAAGCTCTCCAGTACAATTGAGTGTTGGACTAGTAAATCACACACACACACACACACACACACACACACACACACACACACACACACACACACACAGAGTTTGCTGCTGCAGGATGTCAGTGCTGTTCTAGTGGAAAAGTAAGTGTTTGTATTTAACTGAGGGGAGAAAAAGTGGTCCAAAGTAAATATCATATGCCTTAAAATGTTTTCTTCTTTTATTTGTGTGTGTGTGTGTGTGTGTGTGTGTGTGTGTGTGTGTGTGTGTGTGTGTGTGTGTGTCTCTGTGTGTGTCTGTGTGTGTGTGTGTTTTCTTGCTGCCAATAGTGCTAAAATATGACTGTGGTATTTTATCCTGAGACAATGACTAAAAGTAAATGTGAGGATGCTCCAGTTCTCATGTCTTCAGTTCAGTCTGATAATAACAAAAAAAGTACAAAACATCATATCACCAGTAGCCTGTCAACAAATGATTAAGTCTGTCTTCTTTGACCTTGTGCTGTCTGTTTTGTCTGTCTGTGAGAGGGAGAGCAGTGCAGTGGGAAAATGAGCAGTAGTAATAAGGAGACTAGAAGTGTTTACTTATTAACCCCTGAGCAGCACAGTAGGCCCAGTCTACAGTGTCACACTGTCAGACAGACTCCAGGTTATATTACATGGCCATGGCTCTAAGCCAGGAGGGCAGCAATGTAACCACCAAATATGTGAGTGTGTGTATGTCTGTGTGTATTTTCATGAGGTGAGAGAATGTGTACATGTGTAGGATCACAGAACCATGTCTCAAGGTAAATCCAAGCTGCTACAGTGTGGATTAAAGCGTTTCTCAACATTTGCCAAGGTATTTTGTTATAGGACAAGCAACCTGGTCTAGCAGTGAAATCACCACAACCTCTAACACCACATTACATGGTGGTGGCATGTATTGTGTTGAAATTATGTGCCGGCAGCACAGAAACAGTGCCAATGGGAAGCCAGTTAAAATCATTTGTCATCATGGACACAAATTCCTTGGTTCAGCATGATCACGCAATGGAAGGTGGTTAATGTTACAACCCCACAGGTAGTCAAAGACCCAGACAGTCTGCACAGGGAGTTAAGAGTGGTGGGTGGGTCACACAAACACGTGACTGTTTGTATCCCATGTGAAAGTAAAAGTCAATGGTACATTTTTTTTTTAAACTCAGCATACCTCTGTCCTTAATAATAAAAAAACAATCTTTTTCTAAACCTAACCAAGTAGTCTTGGTGCCAAAACTCAACCATGTCACAACCACGCAATTTCAACACAATATGTGCAACCACCACATAATACATTTTTTAAAGGCAGTGACATTTCACATATTTCTGTCAGATCACATTGGGGAAAAGGTTATCTTTTCCAGATGTCAAATAGTAGCACAACACACAGTAAGGTTGCCCTTACTTGTAGTTGTTTTTCAATCCTCTCAGCTACAATATTTATGCACTAGATATGTCTTTCGACAGTTTCAATAAATACACAAATATTCATTTTATGAAGTCCTTGTGGCAGTCTGGCCTGTAAAGTATACCCCTGCACCCCGCAGTCCAAATGGGCCCAACCCCCACCTGTCGAAAGCTATTATAAAAAGTATATATAAAGGAAAGTTTTTATTAATCTTAAAATCTGAGTACATAGGATGCACATCATGATATGATACATTCTCAGAGCCAATATTTAAATCTTTGCTGGTCTAAAGATTTATTTGTTAAATACATCACAAGAAGTCAGTAAGATTCAGGAGGCAACAGTGAGGTCCATGAGGATGAAACAGGACTACCTAATCATAAAGACAATGTTAGACTAAAGGAATATAGGCTATATTACAGATGAGGCAGACACCACAGCAGTGTTAGCATCAAATAAGAGAGAGACACTACGTGCCCTGCAGCTTCACTGTTAGGTCAGAGAGAGCTCAAGAGCACGATCTCCAACAGCTTCAGCGTCAGATGAGAGATAGTACTGTGCCTCCAGCCCCAGTGTCAGGTTAAGGGGAACCCAATGTGATTCAGACAGCGAGTGTGACAGTATAGTTTTAAACGTTAAAAAGCTTCAACAGATACTCAATACAATAATCTCTGTTTTGTGTTCTAAAGAGGTTATGCATTTGAAATGACAAGTATCCTCACTATGAAAGATTGGGGACTCACCTGTTTGCATTATGGTGTACATATTTTTAGAATTTAACAGCTAAAAAGCCTGATATTTCGCTCAGATGTTGGTGGAGACCAAAACAGAGCTGAAAGAAGAGTGAATATTGGACCCACATTTGTCAGATGGCAAGAAATCCCACTCCAATTGAACACTAATGTTGCTTTATATCTGCTGAGTGAGAAACTATGGATACACACACAGTCTGACCTACACAACATTTTGGACAGGCTTTCAAACAGAGCTGTATGACCTTATCTTTAAGTATGATACAGTAAATGTGGTATTTGCTCTCTTTCTTTATTTGTCATTGTCTCTCACTTTCCCACGACACTGATCTCCATGAGGAAGAGACAGCAGACAGTGAGAAGCAGTTAAACACAGACAGACAGTCTGTTTTTCCCAGGGAAGACAGCTTTTAGAGGGTATTTTTATCTGAGTAAACAAGTATTTAGGAATAAATTAACAAAATGAAACACTCCCTCAAAATACACACATACACACAGATGAGTGGATTTTTCTGTGTGACACTGGGCGAACACCACGTTCCTGCATTTTTACTCAGGCTATTTTTGGACAGCCTCTCACAGGGACCTCTTTTACCACAGTTACCCACAGTGCACCGGGGTTGCAGGGGAGACCGCACTCCAAGAGACTGTGGGTTTTTGTGTTTATTCGAGTGAATGTTTTTCTGTGTGTGTATGTGTGGGTGTGTGTGTGTGTGTGTCAGAGAGAGAGTGAGGGAGCGGGAGATGTGTGAGAGAAAGATGGCTTCCACATCTGTGGGGCTGCATGGTGCTTTTAAAAGAAAGCTTCATTTGGTTTGACAGGGAAAACGTGTGTGTGTGTGTGTGTGTGTGTGTGTGTGTGTGTGTGTCTGTGTGTGTCTGTGTGTGTCTGTGTGTCTGTGTGTGTGTGAGGGGAAAATATGTAGAAACGGCCCAACCACAGACTTCCTCTGAGAGAGAACCATGTCAACCCCCACATCCATTTACTAACACACATACACACACATGCATGAAGACAGGAGAACTCTCACACACTGCAGCGTTCTGTGAATAAGAAAAGGAAGCAGCACGAAATACAGTGGAAATTCAGACTTTCTCTAAAACTGAGTGCAAGTTTGGTAAAGCGGCCATCTCAGAGAACATGGGAAAATTTGTGCTGTTGCTGTTTTGTTGCAATTACCTGTCCACCCAGGGGGTGTGCCATATCATACTGTTCACGATGACACTGTATAATTTCTAATATGACTTTATAAAAATGTTTTATCTCGACAATAACAATATTCCCACCTGGTAACATAATGACATCATACTGTTCCGCACAGCAGCAACAAGCATGGCTGAAATAAAATTGCTACCAGCTCCATGGTGGAGGAGTTCAGCTCCAAAAAAAGCGGGTTGACTTCAGCAGTGTACAATCAGTGGCATGGTTGGGCCTGGGCGTCTGAGACTACAGCCCTGAATGTTTTTTTTTTTTTTTTTATGAAAATCCGGGTTGGGGCTTGTGACAAATGGGTCCACTATTTACCTCAGTGACTATGGGACTATGGGAACGGTCATAATCTGTACTCTCATTCACTTTTCCCATTGAAATGAATGGAGTCGGGACTGCTGCTAGGCTCCTAAAGGGGTGAGGCAGTGGTGAAACCCACATGACACAGATACAGTCAACGAATCTAAAGTAGGCCGTCTCATTTTATCCACTGTCTCTGGTTAAAAACACGTGGACACAAATCTAAACTGCTCCACTACATTTATTATGACAGCTACAGCTATAGTTACTTTCCAGACTGTGATTTTAAACGTTTGCAGATAAATCTTTCACAAAAAAACTGATGGTAGTCTTATTAAATATGATGCATTGTCAAACTTCCTTACAAAATCAGTATATGTGAAATTCCTGTTTTCCAAAACAAATGTCATGTTGGGATTCAGTGTTGCTCACTAAAATACATTGTGTGTTTCCTTGAGCTCTATCACATGTCATGAATGCATTTCCTTCCCCGTAGATCATTCATTTCCTTCCTCATAAATCATTTTAATATTCAGTATCTTAAATCCAATGTTGCAGTCTCAGTCTGGCCTGCCTTTGCCTGTGCAGCGCTGCTTACTAAAACCTGTTGATCAGTGGAATAGATAGTGTGAAACCACTGTCAGGAAGGAGTATGGCTGCACGTGCATCCTCCGGCACAAAGACATCCCTCCACCAGTACAGACTAGGGCTGCACATCGATAACCGGTTTTAATTTGGAACCGGGTCCGCAGTTAACCAATTCCTTAGAATCGCTGGTAAAACTCCATTACGGTTCCCTTATCAATTCCTCCTGGGGTGTGCTAACACAGCAAACGAACTCACCCCACGAGCGAATGCACGGTGACGTCATTCCATGTGCTTTTTGTTGTTGCTGCTAGACCAATTACCTCAGTTGCGGAGATGTCGCCGGGCCGCCGACTCGTGCTCAACGGTCAAAGGTGTGGCTATATTTCACCAAAAAAGACGATGCGGGAATATGCAACACTTGCAAAAAATCCCTCTCAGCTAAAGGGGGTAACACTACCAACATGATCAAACACCTGGCAGGACAACATGGCATTAAACTCAAAGAATGCACCATGTTTGAGGCGCTCTGAAGGCAGGAGGACAGTGTGGCCACAGCAGGTAAACTAGCTAGCTAGCCTGCTAACAGTTAGCTAGCTACATTAGCTAAGTTTTTAGTTGTGACATGAGGTTAATTTAGCACCACTGTGTGTATCCAGCTCTCACTTATGAATACATTTTTTTATCCATGTAATTTAGATGACCCGATTGGCAGTCAGAATCAGGTTGCAGGTACTAGTAGTAGCCAGTCTGCAGCCGCAGGTAGTCACATAGTACTTATTTTTCCGTAGTGAGAATTGATAAGAGAATTGATAAGGAATTGGATCGATAAGCAGGAATTGATAAGGAATTGGAATCGCTAAAACCTTATCAATACACAGCCCTAGTTCAGACACTTGTAGAATTTATGACAAGGAGCACTGAAGCTGTTCTGGAGGCTGAACATGACACTTAATGTTGGTTTTTCCATTCATTTGCCTCTTGCCTGTACAGTCATGTGTGTAATGTTAAGTCTTACATCACCGTGTCCTATGATTCTGGCCCTTAACATTTCAATCACATTTTTGTGGACAGTCCGCTGCATCACATGTTTCTGAGACATGCTGAGAAGATTGCAAAATATCATAACTGAAATTTAGGGGATTTTAGTGTTTTCGCTTCAGCTGAAGGATTTCATTGTTCAAAATCGTTTCGACCACCCAATGAGATCAAAGTCCTTTGTAAAGCCTGTGGATGAAATATAAAACTTTTTTTGTGTTTCTGAATTGTTAACTTTTGGCAGTTGCAAAGATTTTACCTGACAACAGCCACCAGCTGCAGCTTCGTGATTCACAGTGTATCATGTTCGCAGTTGTTCATTAACAAATGTTGGACTCCCTCAGCACAGTTTTCTTACTTTCTTCCATTTTAACCTGAAACCACTGCTGAGTAAAGACCTGAACAGACACTGATACAGCCAGCCTTCAGTTGGCGAGTCAAATCTCTCCCTTTTGATCTAAACCTCTCCGAGCTACTGTAAGTGCTTCCAACACTGTGTGAGTGTGTTGGCAGACAGTGTGTGACGCAGATGTAGAGGGATGTGTTGGCACAGTGCCTCTCATTCAGCCTGGTGCCAACCATCTAGTCAGCACAACTGCCCACTGCTGCACACACACACACACACACACACACACACACACACACACACACACAGATAGAGCAGTGCCCACGAGGTGTGTGAACACAATGGGCATCTGTGTTTTCAGCCTCGTGAGATGTGGCAGTCTGTCTCTCCCACACACACACACACACACACACACACACACACACGCACATTCAAATAAACAACATAAATACTTGCCTCTTTTGATTCCTCTGGCACTCCATCTCCATCACCTCCACTATTACTGTCTGTCTTTCTTTGTTTCTGAAAGATATAGCGAGAGTATGTGTACTTTTCTACTTTACTTCTCACTGTGTGTGTGTGTGTGTGTGTGTGTGTGTGTGTTTATGTGATTTAGTGCAGTAATTATGCTATTATCTAGAAGAATGTTGCATCAATGACTGTCAGAGCGCCTGGGAGGCTGTTACATCCAAACAGTCAACATCAGTGTGTGTGTGTGTGTGTGTGTGTGTATGTGAGTCAGAAGCCAGTCACAGACCACTCATGCTCTCTCAGCCTCTTTCTTTCTTTCTTTCTTTCTTCCTTTCTTTCTTTCCTTCTTCCTTTCTTTCTTCCTCCCTTGTTTCCTTATATCTAATACCATCTCTCATCACCCTCTCTTTTGTCTCTGAGAAGAATATTGAGCAAAAACAGAAGAAAAAAGAGCATCAGGATAGATGCCAAGACAATATGGCACTCGAGTTCATATTACATTAATCATTGCTGATTCATGCTCCCTCTCCTCAGCACACTAACACACACATACACACACACACACTGACACACAGTGCCTCTTTCACAGCCAACAACAAAGACATGATAGCTCTTCTGAACATGATGTCATGCTGTCATTTCTGGCAGTTGGAATAAAAGAGAAGGTAAAACAGAGATAAAGATCATAAAGGTAAGAAGAGAGAGTCAACATGTTTCATGTATTATATTACTCAAACTATATCTCTATTCTGGCTGCATGATATTGACAAATAATGACCTTTGGATTTGAATTGTCATTACAATATAAATTGCAGAGCATCACAAAGACAAGTTTAGAGTAAACATGAAACAAATGAAATTGGGCCATGTCCACACAAATGTACATGGGTATATGTGAAAACGTATCTTGTTCTATGCATTTTGGCCTTCAGTCCACACACCAACTGTGTTTAAGGTCACTGAAAACTAACCACTCCTTCAACGCAATTTTCAGAAACTCCATTTCAGTGTTGATGTGTAGACAGGGAATACTCAGTTTTTGGCTTGAGACGTCAGTGTGGGCTGTTATCTCCTTTGGGAGGTGTCACAAATCAGGTGACATTTCGTCAGCGTTTGTCGACATTTGTCAGTGAAGATTCTCAGTTATCCAGGTTATGGTAATCGTAAGTGTTATGTCCTAGGCAACTGGACTTGCTTGTGTTTCTTGAAGATGTTTCGCCTCTCATCCAAGAAGCTTCCTCAGTTCCAGTTACCAGTCATTTAGAACTCAAGAAGCTTCTTGGGAGAGAGGCAAAACGTCTTCAAGACACGCAAGCAAGTCCAGTTGCCTAAGATATAGCACTTACGGCCTTTTCATATGTTCTTTTCTTTTTAAATGTACAGGTGTCAGAATGCACTATGACGGTCACTGCTCCAGGTAGCCTTCTGGTAATAGCTTTTTTTAGGCTTTTGATTGGCCAACATCTTCTTGTTCATCTTCTCTGCGTGGCTTTAGGGTTAGGGATTTATCACCACCTGTTGGTTTGGCATTCTCTTGACAGCGCCTCAATGAGTTTTTGCACTTTCATTTAGATTAAGATTTTCTTTTTTATAACAGTGCATGTGTGAATGGGATTTTTTTTTGTTCAGAACAAAGGAGGGGAAACCCCGTTTTCACAATTACCCATGTCTGTATAGACCTGAGAAAAATGTATTGTATGATGATTATACCGCAATACTATGTCTCAGAGGAGTCTCTTATAATAAATTGAGCCTCACATACACTGGATACATATGATACAGTGAAGCACTGTAGATTGTTAGGGGCGGGGGACAAGGATAAAAGTTAAAGAGCGAGCCACATAGAGAGAGCAGTGAGAGAGATGAATGAAAAGCGCAAGAAAGAGAGAGAGAAAGGGAAAGAGGAAGAAAAGTGTGTGTATGTGTGTGTGTCAGGTGTGCCAGCAGCCGGTGGAGATAAAGCACGTTACTGGCCTTCTGTTCCTACAACCCACTCTGAATACAGCCTAACGTCTATTGACCTATTGTCTGACACACACACACACACACCTGCTAAAGCAACAGAAGTATAATAGTACAGTACTCTCCACTACATGATCACTTTCTCTTCCTCTGCTTTCCCACCCTGTAATTAAATAAAAAGCTGCAAAACAACATGGGAGAGACACATCACATGACACTTGGTGACAGCCAGGTCATTAAGGCTGATGTCAAATATGTTGTTTATTTCCAAAGAGCAAGAGCCAGATGTTAAAGGAACATAACATACTATCGTCTTCTAGAAATCAAATCGCCCGTGTTATTTTCATTTTATTTTTTTTAATATTCAGTGTTCCTTTAGTCCTCTCTGTGGACGAACTGAGCTGAAAGCAAATTTTAACAAGGCATCGTGACTCACATCTCATTTCTTCAGTTCCGTCAGTTGTTTCATGTTCAAAATTAAAATACTGAAGACTTTTGTCAGGTCATATGTTTTCTATTGCAAAGTAATTGCTCACTGGTTCACTGGCAGTTTGTATTTCCATTGTGAGTTGAGTGACTTGGCCCCAGCCCCCTCTGTATCTCTAACCGCCTGTAGACACATACTGTGCATCACTACAATGCAAAGTCCTCTCTGTGTGCACCAAAGGGTCAGAAACCACTGTTTGTTCCTATGGCTTTCATAAGCATGGAAATATCATGCAAATCCACACAAAGGCTGCAGATAGAGTTACAAAACCAGAGAGAGACAAAGAGAGAGATTCGCAGAGATCATATAATTCAACCTTTAACAGGCATAAATAAATAAAAATTAAATTACAAAAAAAAAAAAAAATCATGTCATCTGTTCCTTTTTATTAATGCAGACTGAATCAATTTCTTTGACTACTTGTGTGTCCCGTCTCGTGCTTCAAGTCAGCATTGACTTTTTCAGTATTTAACCAAAACCACCAATATAATAATAATCATGCTTCAGTTGCCTGGAGCGAATACTGTAGGAAAAAGAAATAAAACATGTAGGCGGTGACAGTGAAGTTGTGCAGATGAACACAGTACTAACATGTCCTTGTTAATTATTTCCCTAAGCCCTCATTGTGCCTAATCAACTTTGACCTTTCCTCTAAGCTGACTTTAATCAGGTGTCGCTGTTGTTTCAAAAACCCTGAGGTAGTCACACAGCTGAATCGACATCTGCATAAAAAGTGTGAGCAGGGAGGACACGTTACGTGTGCAACCCACCCCCTGGCGATTTCAAAAGCAGCTTGCAGCAGTTTAGCAGCTAACTCAAAAAAGAACAGCAATCAAAAATGTTGACAAACTGTGGAGACAATTAAGTCTGGGAGGTCTTTACCATCAGAGCACAGGACAAATTCAGCTACCAGTTAACAGTTGTGTTGGGCAGTAATGCATTAGAGTAATAATATTACTTCTTCCAGTAACAAGTAGTGTAACTAATTAACTAATTTACTTTTGTTATCACCCCTACAATGACATTAAGAACAACAATTAATAGCATTAGTAGATGTGTTTTTGTAATTGTGGCTCTGCACACGCATCATAAAGCTAATTTGGAAGATGGAAACACTTACCCTAAGCAGCTGGAAATATTCCCATTACTTAGAAACTGTCCTCCTTAGCTGCGGAGGACGGCTGTAGCACTACACTGGCTAAGCGTGTGCTTGTGGAAGGATATGCGGTGGATTCAATCTTTATCTTTCAGACAGATCCTTAGGAAAATAGGCTATGGGTCACAGGCAACAGAAGACCCCATAAGTATAAAAAGATGTATCCTATCTATATCTATGTATCCTTACTTCCTTGACATTCACACAGAGGCACACAAGAAGTCTGAATTTTGAGATGCGCAATTGCCACTTTTGTGAGGTGCAATGGAAATGTAATATAATGAGTACTGTGAAGAATTACTGTTGGTAGGAGTAATAAGTAATGTAATTATATAACTTTTAAAAAGAGTAATGAGAAATTAGTAATATATTTTTAGAATAACAAGCCCAACCCTGTATAACAGAGATTGTAAATGATTGTTATTGCCATGTAATTTCTCCATTATCATTGCCTTGAGCAAGATAGTGAACCCCAAATTTCTCCCGTTAGCTGCTCCATCAGTGTATGAGTGTGTGTAAGTTCAGTAGCAAGTAGCACCTTATATGGTAGCCTCTAACACCTGTGTGTGTGTGTGTTTGTGAGTGTGTGCGTGCGTGTGTGTGTGTGAACATGACATGTAGTTTTATAGCACTTTGAGTGGTCGAAATACTAGAAAGGTGCTACACAATTGCAGGTCAATTTACCATTATTGTTTAGGAACGCTGCCTGACATGTCACACTACACACTGACGTTGTTACATGTCACACCTGCTATCTAAAATCACACACTGGAGTGGGTGGAATTATGCCGACGTTATTTGGTTCTGTATGAAAAGGCAACATAATAAAGTGTCTTTGTCGCAGCCGTATTGTAGCATCTCTGTGTAAAAAGGGATAAGGAGAAGAGGAGCAGGCTGTCCACTTATGTTTTAATACCTGAGAGGACATCGGACACTGTAAGTACAAAAAAACAAGTTCAGACACACAGACACACAGACACACAGACACACAGACACACACACACACACACACACACACACACACACACACACAAACGTGTAATCCAGGTGAGTAGGGTTGCATACTTCAGTCCAGCTCAGCAAACACTTACTGGAAGAGAAGGACTAAGAATAGAGAAATGGAGCTGACACACACATGCTGGATTTCACACCAGACTGACCTCTCTCTCCACAGTTTTCTACCCAAACCTCTGTTGGTTTTTTTTTGTTTTGTTTTGTTTTATTACCATACACACACACACACACACACACACACACACACACACACACCACACACACACACACACACACACACACACACACACACACACAAACAGAGATTCGGTCAACACAAAGACATGATGCCAACATAAAACACTGGGACACACACAAAGAGCATATAAACAGAGGACCCTGTCTGTGCCTGTGCTGCAATGCATTATGGGAGTGGGTGTGGTCATTGATCTAAGGCCTGGAGCAAGAAATATGAAACCCTGTGGGAGGAGACGTGTGTGTATGTGTGTGTGTGTGTGTGTGTGTGTGTGTGTGTGTGTGTGTGTGTGTGTGTGTGTGTGTACAGGGAAGAGGTTTTGTGCTGCATTTATGTCTCTAAACAGGGAAACTCCAACTGTTTGTGAGCCTCCAAAGAAAGTTCACTTATACTGATTTAAATGAAACAAGCTTCATTGAAGTGTACTAAACAATCAGTCAGGACGTACAAGATGTAAAACACAACAGCACACACACAGAACATACAGACTGTCGAATGCAGAGCAGCAGTAGCAGAGGGAACCAATTAGTGGTCTGGCTTTGATGATGTCACTGACAAGTCACGCACCGGTGGCACAGCTTCCGTTCAGAGGGAAACATAACACCACACACTGTGCACAGAGTGTACATACACAACAACACACACACTTAATGTTGATATATGTGACAGAGGAAAAATCATGGAGGCTTAAAGCTGATGACTAAATTAGAGGGCAACAGAGGTGTCAGATAAGAAATGATTTTAAAGGGTTTTGGGTGTGTATGTGCGTGTGTGTGAGGAAGACAGAGAGAGAGAGAGAGAGAGAGAGAGAGAGAGAGAGAGAGCAAGTACTTTTTAATTTGGGGGGGGAATGCAGGCATGGTACATGTAACCAGATCTATTGACAGAATAAATGGGAAAATGCCTGGAGGACGAAGTTGAAATATATCAGCATTCTGTATACTACTAAGAATAAGGAAATCTCTAAATTTCTCTGTCTTTACCCTTAAAGCTGAGAAACTCAAACAGAAAAGGACAAATACACAGACTTGAATACACAGCTGAAATATCTGACAGAGATAGTCATGTTGGCATCTTTAAACACTGACTGAACGTGGTACTTTCCAGAGACTGGACTGATGTACGGATGTGGGAGGATCTGAATAGTCACCACATCATAATCTGCTATAGTCTGTAAACCAGAACATCTTGCACCCATTACACTGTACAGTCTGGCTTTAGCATAGATTGCCTTGGAAGCGTTGACCTTCTACAAACAATGATACTGTTCAACTTCTGTGTGTCCTGTTTGGGGATATGATAGATGTGCTTTAGCTTTTACGTATAAAAATTCTAATTTTCTAATGACTGTCCAATTCTTTGGCGCCATACACAGTTCGGCTAAAGTTGTAGGTTTTTTCTAGGTGTGGGGTTGCAGCACTGCACAGGTACAATAAAATATTTACACAGTTCACCAGCACCTGTGTCCATATTTGCTAAATGTTCTATTGACTCCTATTAATCTGAAAAAACTTTTATCCACTAGGACAATAATGGTATCTAATGTGGG
Organism: Epinephelus cyanopodus; assembly: GCA_026686955.1. NCBI lineage: Eukaryota > Metazoa > Chordata > Actinopteri > Perciformes > Serranidae > Epinephelus > Epinephelus cyanopodus. The sequence goes on along the minus strand of CM048917.1, from coordinate 36,522,314 downwards.
ATGGAGGTTTCAAGACCAGAGAGGAGGAAGGAAATAAATGTTGGAGAGTGCATTTAAGGACCAATGTGTGGTATTTTCATAACAGGAATAAGTCTCTGCAGCTACACTAACAGAAGGGTGAGGTTTAACACTTCATTTAGCTAAATGCTAATGATATTACAGATGTTTAGCAGGTATAATGTTCACCATGTTTATCACATTAGCATGTTACCATGCTAACATTTGTTAAACAGTACAGCTGAGGATGATTGTAATGTTGTTCATTTCGCAAAGTATTGGACAGCTAAAAGTTTTGACCTGAAAATGGAGATAGATGAATTATCAAATTTACTACAATTAATTCTGAGAGGAACATGAATCTCTGTGCCAGATTTCTAGGTGCTAAAAAAATAGAATTACTGCCTTGCGGTTGAATACCTCCACAAACCAAACAGTACACAAGGCTTCAAATATGAATGCTGCTGAAAAAGAGGCTATTATTATTATTATTATTATAGAACATTGGTGGCTGTGGCTGAGGTAGAGCGGGTCATGCACTAATGTAAAAATTGGCTGTTCAGTCCCTAGCTCCATCAGCCCACATGTGTGAATGTGTGAACTGAGTAGCAGCTGGCATCTTGTATGGTTGCCTCGGCCACTACTGTCAATGTAACGATAAAGCATTTGAGTGGTTGATAGACTAGAAAGTAGGGGTGCAGGGAAAAAACGATACAGCATAGTATTGCGGTGTTTTTGTGTGGCTATATTGTATCATCTCTCAGTGCCAAGTATTGATTTTTTTATCATATAAATTTGTAATATTACAAATACCAATTAAAGTTGAGGTAGCCTACTAGAATAATATAATCAATTGGTTTTTCAGTCCACTAGATACATTTGTTTCTGCAAAAAAATGACAGTGAGATGAACAGAAAACTTGATCTTATTTGATAAAACAGATGTTGACAAGGTTTTCTTTTGGGGACATAATCTATAGTTGAAAAAAGGTAATAAATCACACTATATTTTATCCCAATACTACGCATATAGCAACATAATTAATACCGTAATAATACTGTATCATAACTCAAGTATCGTATTGTGGATCCTCTATTGATTCCCACCCCTCTTATAAAGGTTATATAGAAGTGCAAGTCCATTTATTACTTACATGGATGTTTCACACACACCTTCAACCCAGCAGCACAGAAGATCTACACAATCAGCACAGATTCAATGTGGGTGTCCACGATTAGTGTCACCTGGTAGGTATCTGACCAAATGTCTACTCTTCTGTCCCTGAGTTATCATGTTAAATAATGGAGAGAAAAGTGGAATCATTATGATGTCACAATGAAGTTGACCTGTGACCCTATGGATAGAAAATGTCATAACTTCATCATTTTATCCTGTCCGACATATGTGTGAAATTTCATCATAACTCGCACATGACTTCTTCAGTCATGACTTCTTAGGGACATTTGCGCCAAATCTCAGGAAATTCCCTCAAGGCATTCTTGAGATATCACATTCACGAGAATGAGGCGGATGCAAGGTCACAGTGACCTTGACCATTGACCACCAAAATCTTTTACTTTACTTTCTCATCAAGCCTACAGTAAGTGGATGTGTCTGCCAAATTTGAAAAAATTCCCTCGAGATGTTTTTGAGATATCACGTTAACGAGAATGCAATGTATTTATGTACAGACGGACGGATGGACAGACAACCCGAAAACATAACACCGGTGCCAAGGCATAAATTATTTTTTTAAAAAGAAAGTCATTGTGTGAATATATATAAAAGGGTTTGAGAATGAATGAATCCCTACCCATGTGTGTTTGAGCTCCTCCATCATGTAACTGACAGAGTCGCCTGCTTCTCATTTAACCCCCCCCCCCCCCAAAACACACACACACACACACACACACACACACTATAACCACTAATCTCTGTCTGTGTCTCTTTTGTCTCTGTTTAAGGTTTTGTTTACTGTTTATGTGTGTGTGTTATATTGTGTGTATAGATACGTGTGTGTAAGGCTAAGCAATCAGCCTGGCGCCACCGTCTCATCAGCATGCAGGGGTAGTGTGCACACACACACAGGCACACACACATATAGAGAAACAACTTTCAGCAGTGAAACTTGCTGATTAATTCCTGTGGTTTCAACCTTGTCTAAAGTCACATCCTCAGATATGACTTTTCCACCAGCAAACGGTTGCTACTGCAGCCAGTTTCCAGTTTCCGAACCAAATCCCACCATGTTCCAAGTGTTCATGACCGAAAAACAGTTTGGGGGCAGAATAACTGCTCAGCTGAGGCCTCGTCACCCAGACGCTTTAGTGAAAATGTAATGGGAGAGTAATGAAAATGAGCAATAACTCCTGCTGAGCTGCTGTCAAGTTAATAAATGTAACATGTTTCATCAGCAGCACTCCACATTAAGCACACTCCAAACATATTTGGTTCATAGTTGGCTAAAAACTTGAGGTTTCAAACAGCCAGTTAACCAGAAACTGCTACCTACATTTTTAGGGTGTGACACAGCATCCAAGATTAACTGCATGCATACACACACACACACACACACACACACACACACACACACACACACACACACACACACACACACACACACACGGTGGTTAGGCAAGCTGGATGGATGTAGTGTGGTACAGGAAGGAAGGAAAGACCAGTATGTGCTTTACCTAAAGACACAAGAAGCATGGCAGTTTCTCCACACAAAGGAAACCACAAACAAAACACGCTGGGTGACAAGAAATGGATGACTGAATGAAGGGATGAAGGGGAGGGGTGTTAGACAATATGGAAACATTCAAATTGGTCGGTGGTCATAGATTCAATGAACAAACAAATTCAAAACCTTTTACCAAAAGGGGGGCATGCATGTGAAGAACCATGGGAGGTGCAGGGAGTTTAGGTTAAGTTACAAAAAGGTATTTTTTAAAGGAAAATGTATCTCAGTGACAATAAAAGTAATGCCAAAAACATTAGGGCAACACAGTATGGTACAGTACTGAATGTAGGGCTACAGCAGAAATTTCAGGAGAAAAAAAAACAAATAATCAAGTTCATCAAAAATCCTAAAAGATGAACAATCCAATTTCTAAAGGACTTTTAACAGTCTTCTATCCTTGAAAATCATCAGCAACTGAACATAAACACTCTAAAATAAGCTGTCTGTTGTTGTAATGGCTGCCAGTAAGCCAGCTGCTGATGCTACAGTTCATGGCTAGGACTGGGTTAATGCTTGCTAGCAAGTTAGCAGCTAACGCTAAAATTAACCTCGTCCACAGCTGGCTCCCATTAGCCTGCAACGACACTGAGTGCCTTCTACTCTTTCTCTCTGTCTTTCAAACACTCACACCACACCACACACACACACACACACACACACACACACACACACACACACACACACAAATATTCAGTCGCCAAGTTTAACCTGGCTGTGCTATCCTTTTGGTTTGGCACCATCTGTGTTTGGAAATGAAGGCGGGAGAGAGGCAAGGAATGGAGGGGGAGAGCGGATGGAGGGAGGACAGGAGTGAGTGAAGGAGGGGAGGATAAAAAGAGGGAGTGGGGGATGTATGGTGGGTAGCAAAAAAAACACAAGGAAAAGAAAGAGGTAAGGGAGGGGGAGGAGACAGTAGTGTGGATGTTCATATAAAATGCCACAAGAATAACAAACACAGGAAAAAAGAAGGGAAGCAAAACGAAAGAAAATATGTAGGGGAAAGCAATAAAAAATAAAGCAAGAGGGGCAAAAACAGTAAGCTCATACTTCAGTCTGAATCATAGTTCATGAGCTACTGTCTCAATCTTTTTTACTCTTTAGTTATTACTGTAACCTGTACACGATACCTGCCTACAATTTATTTTGTCCAAGAAATTATTAAAACAATATCATTGTCATTTTGAGACCATTTTATGGCACTGATATAATGATAATAGTATAATAATGCATAAAAATGAAACTACACTCTTTCAAAGGGTGTCCTTAAGAACATTCAGACATTGGAATTGAAACGTGAAAACAAATTCACATATTTTTTAAAAAGTCATTAATACTTGTATATAAAGAGTAACAAAGTATAAAATTGTAGAACCTTTAGAGGAGAAGCCCAAAATGACGATTTGAAACTTGTGCATCCAATAAAATGTACCTAAAGTCACCTAAGATGCCTATCCAAAGTAGGGATGCACTGAAATGAAAATTTGGGGCTGAAGCCGAAGCCGACTAATATTAAACGCTTGGCCGAATACCGAGTACCGAATATTGTTGTTTAGTTTTTCATTAATTTTTGCAGATGAACACCCTCCAGATTAGTGTTGTCACGGTACCAAAATTGGGATACACTGTACGATACCAGTGAAAATATCACGGTTCTGAGTAGTATCAGGATACCACAGTGAAAATGAGGCAGATGTGCCTTTTGTCATTTATAAAAAAATTAATCACTTTTCTATAATACATCAATGATATTTCAATGGAATAAATTACTTATTCATTTATTCATACTTCAAAAACAGCATCAATAAGTGATTAACATAGGGGGGATCAAAATAAAATAAATAAATAAAATAAGAATCAACCAGCCACCCTCCTCCCCTGACAGTCCCTTCATAAGTAAAGAACAGTCCCTAAAGTGCAGGGGAACAGCCCATTGTTCCGAAGTCCGTTCCGAAATCATCATGATGCCCTGTGGTTAAGGTCTGGTTAGGTTTAGGCACAAAACCCACTTGGTTAGGGTCAGGAAAAGATCATGGTGTGGGTTAAAATGAAAAAGAAAGTGACAAACACATAAGCCGTGAGCCTGCTCCGCCTCAAGCCTTTCCCAGCTGACCCAGAGCCGGTCGCGGCGCACCATACGCCTGCTGCCCGCAGCATGCGGACATCCCGCTAACGGGATGTCGAACTAATGGGCTGTCGGACCAATGACATGGACCCAAGTGCGGTGAGGTTTGTGGGCCGTTACCTGCCACAATGACAGAAATGTGAACGGCTCGTTTCTCCTCTGACAGGCCACATACCTGTGTTTGGCTGGCTCGGCTGTTCAGGTACTACTGGGCCGTCATGACGCCAAGAAGAGGATATTATTGGAGCTGACTTGTCCGTCGCCGCCGGTAAGCCGATAGCCGCTGTATTTGACAGGAATAGGCCAAATTACTCTGTGTCTGTGACCCCCGTTCAACCGGTGGGATTCGCCTATCGTTTCTGCTGGTGGTTGAAATCTGTACTCACACAGCATGATGAATGTTTTAAGCCTATTTTGCTCGCTCAAAACTATTTTCAGTCGCAAATGCGAGTGTGGTGACGGATGGATTGCCACATTGCCGACATTTTACTCGGCCCGTCACAGCACGCTGTTTAATTGCGTTATCAAAACATGGCGCTATTATTCGGCCTTGTTTTTAAATTATTCCACCGAATACCGAATGTGTGTTTTTTTGTAATACTCGGCAGAATATATTCGGTTACTGAATATTCGGTGCATCCCTAATCAAAGTATACCCAAAGTAAACTGAAAGCTGTGTGTTACATGTACATGCATGATCTTATTTGAAAAGAATTGTTCTGTTCCCCTAGTATAGGTGGAAAACACAACACAAGAAATTATAAATAATATGTAAATAATTATGAATGCTTGAAATGATGTAATGGCAGTCCATGGATATCTATGGACAAATAATGTGTGTGGACTCAATATTTTTCTGGATTTAGATCATCTGGACTATTGTCATTGTGTGGAAAATGAAATGAGAGCTGTGTTTCAGTCAGAATAATATGGATCTATGGATTATGATAACACTTCATAGGTGAGTTATAACTGTTTGTTTTTTGCTTGATCAGCATTTATACTGACCTTGCTGTGGTGACTGTATCTTGAAATAGTCAGCATTAATGGCATCGCAAGGAGTGTAGCTTTTAAACAATATGATGTGTGAGTAGTACAATATGATGTGTGTTGTTTTACTTAGCATAATCATCAAAAATCACCTAAGGGGGGCCCGTTGGCGGGCCAATTGGACATTTAAGAATTTTAATACAAAATTTGGCCAACAAAAACAAAACCAAGCAGGGCCTCTTGCAACTAACAGACATGCTTAGCAAAGCTCTGGAAACTCCAGTTATTCGGCCGGTGCGCTGCAGTCGGCTCCCAGGGATGGACAACCTGGGAGCTGGGCAGTTTGTTGGCGCATTTATGGAGTGGAGTGGAGGATGAACCTTTTGGAGGGTAAAACTTCAAATGACCAAACTTTTTGACTCATTGCCAGAGGTTGGCAAGCTAATGACTCACAGGACTGTGCCTCTTCCACTTTACACTGTGCACCTACTGACTGAGGTTAGCAAACTTGATTACTCCGTTATTCACATTTATGTTCAACGTTGTAGTATATAGCTATTAGATATTTATCTTTTTCTTTGTGTGTTTTATGAAGTAGTATGTCTTCCATGAAGTAAATACTATTTAGTAGCCATGATCTAAATCTAAATTACTTTTTCTCCAACTGTTTCAGGCTCTAAAGAACATTTTGGAAGCAATAAAAACCTAATGCAGGAGAAATACTATCACCAAGCGTGTGTGTGTGTGTGTGTGTGTGTGTGTGTGTGTGTGTGTGTGTGTGTGTGTGTGTGTGTGTGTGCCCGTGTAGTTTAGCTGTGACAGTAATTAAGAGAAGAAGTTGCAACGTACACAAGATCTCTGCCTTGGCCTGACAGTTGTTCTACTGGGAGGTCCGGCAGGATCGGAGGGCGGGGTGTGTGTGTGTGTGTGTGTGTGTGTGTGTGTGTGTGTGTGTGTGTGTGTGTGTGTGTGTGTGCATGTATATGAAATGAAAGCTGGAATCCTGGTATGGGAACACAGCAGAAAATGTACACTCAGTACACAATTAAAGGCTCCGCATTGGAACGACTGAGTAAAAGTTGTCCATTTTCTTCTAAACAATACGTCTTTTCACAGTGTTGCACTCAGAAAACCACATACTGCACTCGCCTGTCCTTTTTTATACGAGTGGAATATAAATGAATACTACATAAAAGTAAAAAGTGAAACCTTATACTTGTGTCTTTTGTTGGAGCTGCATGAAAAGAGTGTTTCAGATCTGGAGTAACTTATGTGAGTTGCTATGCTGGTATATCATGACATGTTTTGAATATGGATGAAAAGAGCAGACTGTCAGCACGTTTATCGGTATCCTCAGATGTGTGTGTGTGTGTGTGTGTGTGTGTGTGTGTGTGTGTGTGTGTGTGTGTGTGTGTGTGTGTGTGAGAGAGAGAGAGAGAGAGAGAGAGAGAGAGAGAGAGAGAGAGAGAGAGAGAGAGAGAGAGAGCTCTTGGCTCCAGTTCTACAGAACCACTGTGAAACTGCTTTACATTGACAACTCCTAGCCTCATTAAAACTTCATAGATCTGTGAGCACCGCTGAGATGACAAAGAAGAGGGTGTCGTCTTACACACACACATGCGCGCGACCACACACTCTATGTCGTTGCCATACACATGCATACAGTCTCTTTCCCTCTTTGTCTGCCACACACACCACATCTAAAACTCTTCTGTAAAACGCCCATCAACACAAGCACACACACACACACACACACACACACACACACACGCTGTTCCCAACCATCAGGGCACTTGTGTTAAATAATTAACAGTGTGAGATTAGTCCGTCAGCCTTGGGGCATGGAGGTCCATTGATTCCCCAGAATGCATTTTTAATGAGCCGCCAGCCGGCATTCATTTCAGCTGGCCAGTGTCCGTGGAGGGCTCTCTGACACACATACACACTCGCACACAGACACAAAGTCCAGGCTTAGCGCCAGGGGAGACAATTAACATACACATAAACACAACAGCAGCAGCACCGCTGCACTGTACAGTGGATATCACCTTGACAACAGCAGCAGACTAACATCTTCTAAGCTCTTTTAAGTTGTTTAACTTTGATCTTGTTCAAACGTGAGCATCAACTTGTGTGATAAGAAGCTCAGCAGTGATTAAACCTGTGTGAGTACGTTTGGTGGATGGTTCAATACAGTGGGCATCATTTGAAAAGCACTGCAGACCAGTAAATACCCAGCACTCACTGGTTTAAAGGCTAAACTTTGAACAACAGAGAGCCGATTGCAGACTTAGCCCTTGAATTTGTCTTTGCTGACCCGTGCACAACCTGACACACAAATCAATCTGTAATCTGTCAAGGGCTGCTGGCTTGTACATGTTAGATGTAAATGTGCACAACCTAACTATCCAACATATTCAAGAGGATGAGACTCAGCACAAGCATTCATAAATTCACATGAATTTTTTGGGCTTTGTGTGGGTGTCTGGACTGTCATTTTCATTTCATGAAACAAAAGAGGAAGAGAAAGTCAGACAGAGCAGACGTAGATGTATGTGTTTCTCTATTTTTTTCTGTTTAAGTTTCACATTGTCATGTGTGTCAACAATGTCGGATGAGTCAAGGGCACATGATTAAAGCAAATCCAAAATCAGAGATTGTGTCCAGAGTTGTTTAAGATGCATTTTGGGCACATTTAATTTGAAAACAGAGAGTCTCACCATTTCTAAGACCGTATAACCTTTGCAATACAGTAGATGCAAAGCAGAGAGAGATGTGTGTGTGTGTGTGTGTGTGTGTGTGTGTGTGTGTGTGTGCACACATGCTCGTGTGGGTAGGCCTGTCAACGTATCTACATTTGTTTGATGACATATATTATTCCAGAAATAATTCTGAACAGCAATATTATTGTAATTAAGACCATTTCATGCCACTGACCTCAAAGACATCACAATATGGAAAATTAATTGAAAAAATTAACACCTGTTTATATATACTATAAAGTATTTATAAAATTATACTATCTCTATAGGGAGAGTCCAAAATTATTCAGCTTGAGGCTTAATAAAAGATTTGGCCAATAGAATCAAAACTAAGTAATGCGACTTGTGACTAATATACAAGCCTACCAATGGTCCGGGAGCACTGCAGTTACAGCCATGTGCTGCAGTTGGCTCCTGGGGATGGACGGCTAGAGAGTCGGGCCGTTTGCTGATGGATTTACAGAGTGGAGGATGAAGTTGTGGAGGCTAAAACTACAAACAACTGACTTTTTGGCTTGTTGTCGGGGCTAAGCAAGCTAACGACTATTAGGACTGTGCCTCTGCCACTCCAAAAGTGCAGTTGCAGGCTACCGGTAAGCTACACTGTGTCGTCTTTGAAGTGTTCTTTATTTCTCTTTGCACTTGCACAGGTAGGCGGGAGTGGAGGATCACCTTGCACAAGTCTTATAATTGACAACAAAAACCCTGCTGTTTATTCCAGCATCATGTTGGCTTAAATGTTGGTGACATTTATATGTAAACAAACACATGTAAACACAGCAAGGAATATCAAGGTCAGCAAAATGATCAAGGTCATGTCCACATAAATGTATGGAAAGTCAGCAGTGTTAACTGCTGTGATAGGCTAGTGTGTGTATGTCTGATTGAGAGAGTGGGTGGATATCTTGCACTTTTCCTACCTTTCCTGTCTCTCTCTCGAAGTCAACATACTCCCGTGTAGGAACCTGCCTCTGATCTCCGTGCTGATTGGCTGGAAAGAACTGGAGAGATAGGTTGGTGCCTGTAGCTACAAAAGCCTTAAGAAACAGAGAGAGAAAGAGAGCATAATGTCAGTCAGCATTAAACAAATTTCACCGGGATTTTAGCTCTGCTTTGGTCTCCACCAACTCCTAAGAAAAACATGTTCTTGTTTATTTCTGGTCCTGTTGTTTCATTCTGTCAGGTAGTGTGCAGTTGCTTGTCTGAGCTGCTCAGTCACAAATGGTACAGTAATACAGCTGTTGAGGAGAGCTGTGAGAGTACAGTTGGAGAACGGAAACACTGAGCTAAAAGAGGCTAAAAGTGCTGCATAAAGCTGTGGAGTAGGGTGTGATTTATTTGGATCAGCAAACGAATGTTCATCTTACATTACATTTTATGAATAGTAAAACAACTTTCCACTGTTTTTGCATGTCAACTCAGTTTACTATCATGAGGAATATTAAAGAGCATGCAGAAACAGCTGTTTTATGTTTTTTGTGGTTCTGGAGGAGCTTTGACAAGTTTGAGAAAATCCCTAAAGAGACATCACCCATTTATTCTTTAACTTAGGCCAAGGGAGTACATATTTATTGGGGACTGAACATTTCTGACAGAAAGTGGAGACTGGAGACAAAACTGGAGGCGCAGAGTTGCATTATTGAAATTCATGCATTCTTCAAAATATAAAACCTTTCAGTTTAAAATAACATAAAACAAAGAAAAGCCATGAATCCCCATATTTCTAAAATATGAGGCCTGAATATGGTAATAATCGATTATCAAAATACCTGCAGTGGTTCTGTTATTATTCTGTTTTTTCCACAATGCCCCCAAATTTATAAAAGTAACATTAGGAGTGCCCCTTTAATATGAAAAACAGAGGCTCCAGTACTGAATTCTAGAACTGAAGTGCAAGATTAAGATTTAGAAATTCAGATGTGAAGTACATGAGGTTATTGTGAATTCATAGGAATGTTTCCAGAGGGTTCTTGCATAAGTTTGAACAGCAGAATGCTTGATCAAGTTTAAATGTCTTATTTGGGTTTAAGTCTGGAAGAGTTTAAGTTTGACAGACTGCATCACAATTGTTCTTTTTCTCCTTCCTTTAAACTCGTCTGGTCTGCCCTCAGTCTCTCTTTGCTCTCCTTTCAGAACAAAAGCACAAAGTGAACCACTGCTCCCCACACACACACACACACACACACACATAATCACATCATACTGGAGCTTTCCTCATTTTTTCATTTCTGTAAAATGGTTTCTTGGTCTAACGGGATACATTCCTATCAAGATAAACACACACACACTCACACTTATGCACACACGCATAACAGAAATAAAATGAAAATCAATAGAATGCATTTCTCTGTTGCAGTCAGAAAGCGATGAATTACAGCAGGCGAGGCAGAAAATCAAGTTAGAAAATGTCTGTTTTTTATGCGCATCTGTGTGTGTCTATCTGTTGTCTTTGTGTGTGTGTGTGTGTGTGTGTGTGTGTGTGTGTGTTATGTTTGCTGAGACAGATCAATACTAATGGCATTAGGGCTGCGACTGAGCTGGAAGCATATGAATTATGCACCCTGTCAAATGTGTCCCTCATCAGAGAGCAAGGGAGAAAAAGTGAATGAAAGAGAAGAAGGAGAGAACAACAGAGAGTGGAACAGAGGGAAATAAAGGGAGGAGAAAGCTGAAAATGACTAAGTGCGTACATGGACACACACAGAGAAAAAAGTCATACACACACACACACACACACACTCAGAAACGAGAGCTCAAAGAACACCCGAGTCATCATTTCTGCTGTATTTGAAGTGTTGGATTACAACCATCTGATACTCATTTGCTGCCTACTACTGCGTGAGGAAAAAAAGAGGGAAGGAGAGGCAAAGAGAGGAGAGAGATGGAGGGAAACTGGGAGACAAAGGATGAAAGAGAAAAAGAGGGGGAGGCAGAAAGAAATGGAGGAAATGAGAAAGGGGGAGAGAAATTAAGGGAAACAGGACGCCGGTGGTAAGGGCAGCGTGATGAATGTAAAGAAAGTCAGACAGAGAGAAAGAGAGAGGAAATGAATAGACAAAGAAGAGGAGGGCAAGTGAAATGAAAGAAAGTAAACAGCAGAAAGAGAGAGACAGAGAGACGGGAGAGGAGAGGGCAGCATGAAAATCAATAGTAGTTGAGAAAGCGACTCATCTCTAATGAGCTGAGCTGAAGATAATTTACTTTGAATTATTATCCCATTTATCAGATCAATCCTGAACAGTTTAGTGTCGCCCTGTGATTCCTTGTGCATGTGTGTGTGTGTGTGTGTGTGTGTGTGTGTGTGTGTGTGTGTGTGATGGAACTCACACTTTTACATGACATGTGTATGGTAAAAATAATGTGTAAAATAAGCCTGTAATTTTAATACATAACAACAAATATAAAAGGTTTGTATTTATTGCATCTTAAGATGTGTTACATGTTGTTTTTCTTACTGATCAAATATATTCTATCATTACCTGTTATAACATGCAAAATACATAAAAGGCATATTTTAATTTTGTTATTAAATTAACTACACCCAAAAAAGAATACAAGCAAAGTGGTAATACATAAAAAAGTAAAATAACAAACAGTCGGAATACATTAACTTAATACTGTACATGAGTATTAGGTGTTTGTCTTTTATTTTTGCCCACTTTATAATGTCTTTTATTTCTTTAACCATGTTTTTTTCCTGTACACAATTATTTGTTGTAAACTGAAATGTAAAATAAATACCACTTTTTTAAATTACCAAGTGAAACAAAAAACTTTCCTTATGTGGAGGTTACATTTATGACTGAGCAAAATTTTTACAATACTGTTTAAGTGGATGAGGAAATTTAAAGACCCCTTACAGACATGTTTTATAAAAATGCCAAAAAGGAATGTTTGGAATTATATTTGTATCTTTTTCCACAAAAAAAGAAAAAGAAATTACATTACATTTAAGAGAAAAATTCTCTTTGTATATTCAGTGGAAGTGTCAAGTTTACACATTATATTCGTCTAATTTTGCCAAACTAGTTGTGATGTCACAATGTGCACGCCTTGAACTCAGATTTAGGTTGGGCACACAGAATCTTTCCCTCTGGCACATTAATGTTGAAACAGCCTTCTAATGCCAAACGCTGCACGGACATCATTCTGCACAGTGAAGACCACACAGTGAAGTAACAATAAACAAAACACTGTTTTGACTGGGTGGGGACTTTAAACATTACATAAATCCAGTATCATCTTAATAAATCGCCCACCGTTGACAGTTTGTTTGTTTTCTGCTCTGTCTCATCTATAAAAAGCGGTCCTTCACAGCACGTTCGAGTCTCATTGTGTCGGCTGCTTGTTCACACTGACCATGAAAATAGCAGGAGGTCTTTAGCGGCGTCTGGCCGATAGATAAATCAGCGACATGATGTCACAGCTGCCATCAAACCATTAAAACCGTGGCCATCAATTCTCGCAGAAGAGGCTTATAAATACAGTGAGGACAGACAGACAGACGGACGCATCATGTCCCACTAAAAGACGGTAAAACTAGATGCACCCCCTGCCCCCTCTCTCTCCTGCGATGATGGCAGCATGTTTGTGAAAAATACCTCCAGGGTGACTAAGACAGCAGAAGTTGCCCCGTGCGTGTGTGTTTGTGTGTGTGAGCAGCCTAAAGGATTTCCACCTCACTTCACCTTTTGCTGAGGGCACGATTAAATAGGAAGTTTTAAACAGACTTCACACTGTAAGCACACAGTAATTACATAATGAGAAGATGAATGTGTCCTGACTTGCTTTGAAGTTATAAACTGCTCATCACAAACACTACACACAGTCATTTTTGAAAGAAAACATAAAAAGGTCACATGGGTTCAGTGGCACTTGTGGAGGAAACTTAGCTCACCACAGCAGAGTAGGGAAGACATGAGAACGTGTTCGTAAAGGACGTTTATCTCCTGGCTGTGCTACTGCGCAGATTAAGAACCTATTAACAACCTATAATAAGCATAAACCAGCTATAATATTAAAATGCTGTTAACATGTGTACGAGTATTAATAATCCAGTAGTAATGATATTTAAAAACAGAATCACGACAGAGACCATATTACCTGCACAGTGCACACTCTACTTTTATCTTTTAAGTACATTTTGAATGCAGGACTGTTACATATAACAGACAATATTTTACATAGTGGTGTTGTGACACTATGGTCTTTTCATTAGACAAAAGAGCTCTACTTGGTTTTGCGATAAAACAACTGGACATCTGATCAGATGCATTTGAAGACGTGGCTAGAGAGAAGTGTGATTTGTAGATGGAGGGAGGCACTATGACACAAACTATCTCTTACTGCAACAACTATCCACCAGCTGCTCCAGATGAAAATGAGGAGAAACACTGCAGATGTTTAATCAACTTCAACACAACACCACAACTAATGACAGACCACAAAACTGAGCCAGCACAAGAACTCAAATAAAACAAGGCTGATAATTATTTCAGTGATTGATTCATATACAGATTATTTTGTGGATCCATTGTTTGATCTAACAGAAAAAAATAAATAAAAATGTATGTTGCAATTTCCTAAAACCAGAGGTGGGATCAAGTCATTGTTGTGAAAGTCACAAGTCTCAGGTCTTTGCACTCAAGTCCCAAGTCCAAAACTTTGAGTTTCCAGTCCTAAACAAGTCATAACACACTCTCTACCAAATTTCATACCATCATAACAACATGGTAATATATATGTATTAAATTCACAAAACAGTACAAATGCTTTTTAAAATGTAGTATTAATTTGTTAAAACAATTTTATTAAAATATGTGCAACTGAAAGTAGTGCTGATATTGCACTTTCATTGCATATAACCAGTACCACACCAGAATGAATCCTGTATGTTTCTGAGCTGTTGTGTTTCTATCATATCTCATATTTGAAAATTGCCTTTATCTTCCCAAATTTGTCAGGCATTTTCTGTATGACTGTTCCTTCTCTAAAGTGAAACTGAATCTTGTATTTATTTATTTTTTTAAAAATAGGCACCATGCACAGTTCAAAACATAAATGTAACCATTTGATGCACTGTACTTAATTAGAGCTTAGAGAGCTCAACTAAACTATGCTGTTTCATGCTTTATGTTTTATGTAAAAAAAGAAATAAAAAGGTTGACATTAACATTGGTTAATTCAAGAAATGAATTGATTCATGGCACACTTTTTAATCTTTGGACTGGGGGAAGGTACCATGTATTTTTCAAATCAATATGCTCAAGCCCAAGTGAAGTCAAGAGTCATTGGCGTGTAAGTCCAAGTCAAGTTTCAAGTCTTTTTTTGATGTGTATTGAGTCCACACCTCTGCCAAAAACCTGGTGTGACATCTTCAGGATGTTTGCTTTGTTAGATGAAAATCCCAAAGGTATTCAGTTTCTGTCACATTAGACAAGCAGAAAAGCAGCAAATCCTCACAATGACAAAGTTGAAACCAGAAAATGTTTGACATTTTTACAGAGAAAAATACATTAATCAATTATCCAAATTCTTGCTAACTGATTAACAGTTTTAGCTCTGAACAAAAATGAATAATTTTAAGTACTGTCATATTCAACAAGGCTGTATTCCATTATTGGACATCACACAGGTGTTTTGATCTTTCTGTTCACTTGCTGTACGTCATTCACTACATGTTTACCTTTTATACCAAAATTAGACATGACAGGTAATATTTACTTAAGGTGAGCAATTTTAGGCCCCAAATTACAGCCCTCGGTGTGCTGTAACCATAATGTGCCTGAGTGATAACCCGCGTTAATGTGTGCGTCTACCAAAACAAAGCTGAGACGATGATGCAGAATTTAGAGGCAAGAAGTCATGACCCGGTAAGTGAAGTTAAGCCTGGTGGGTCTGCATGTCTGATAACACGTCTACTTCCTCGTGCAGGGCGCATCAAAACATCAGCACACACATGCAATGTGTGTGTGGTGTAGCTACACTGCTGCTGCACAAAGTGAAATGATCTCAGTGTTCTCATAATGAGTTCATTTGTCTGTTTAAATGGAGACTGTCTTGAGATTAATGCTCACTACTGAGGTTTTTTAAGTTTCTTTCATGAGCCCAAACTGAGTTTAGACAGACAAATAGATAGATAGATAGATAGATAGATAGACAGATAGATAGATAGATCTTGTTTTTCAAGGAGAAGCCAAAGAATAAAAGAATATATTAGGTTTTTACACTCACTATTTCTGACCGTCCGTCCCTGCAGGCGTTCTGGAAGCGAGCTTGTCTCTCTTCATGGGGTCGGTCCCTGAACCCAGTGTATTTAATCTGCAATGAAAAGGAAACACAAACCTTAAACACCACATACATATACTCACGTGTAGTAATATACTTTGAGTATACGCTGCATGTGTTTGATTTGGACTAGGAAACACTCCATATGGGGCTTTTTGACAGTGAATGGCGATGCTCATTGCCAACAGCAGGCGAAGCTGTAATTTGAAGATAAGCCACAGGAATTTTGATTTAAGGCAAAAGGCATCAGTCTTTGTCTCCACTATCAATCAAATATACTAAAAAACAGGGAAAGGGTAATACGTTTTTTATACAATTCTTTTCATTTGTTTTTAGTATTAAATAAACAAAAATAGTAAAGAGTTAAACATAATTTAAGAATTAAAAGTCTAATATTTCAGTTTCAGAAGGTCAGAGGTAGAAGTGAAACAACTTATTGCACTATTGTAGACTATCATTCTTTTGCTGTTTTGGATTGTATTCAGCCGTAGGTTGTGTAACACTTAAGTAATTAAATTAATTTAAGCATGAGGCTTAAAATAATTCGTCCCGCCAGCATGCCTTTCTCCCCTAACGAGCCTCTTCTTCTCTGTCTTTATTTCCGCCGTCTAACAGAATGGACCCAGTGTGTGTATGTGTGTGTGCAGACACGCAGCAGACTCACCTCACACTCCCTGCTCAACTTGCGGAAAAACTCCTCATTCTCAAACTTGCTCCTCTGGTCCGGGACTACCCGCGGCATCTTCTCCAACACTTTCCGGCCTCTGGACTTTGACTGTGTGAGCCTCTCCTCCGCCTTTTATTATCCCGCACCGTCAAACTTCAACTGCTCGTCTCACCGTCCGTCCCTCACTCTGCCTCTCTTTCTCTCACTTCTCTTCCGTGTCTGTGTGTTTTTCTGTGTGTGTGTGTGTGTGTGTGTGTGTGTGTGTGTGTGTGTGTGTGTGTGTGTGTGGAGCAATGTGCTCTCTGACTGCTGGCCTCTGTGATTCAGACTGCTGATGATCTGCCTCTTGACTGCGGCTCCTGCGCGCTACGGGTCGCCTCTGGCTCCAAATGGCTCTTATTGGGTGACCCACCGCGATAGATAAAGCTCAATTTGACCGTCTCTCCCTCCCTCTCTCTCTCTCTCTCTTGACGAGCGTCTGGTCTCAAGCAAGTGGCAACAAACGAGCGCTCTCTGTCTGTGTCTCAGCTCTACCTGCAACTTTCAAGTGCTCCTCCCCAGTGGGCCTGCCGATGGTTCGCGCATTCAGGACATTTGGGACACAAATAATGCATGAAACACATGTAAGTAAAGCCTATAATGCGACGGCTTAAGTTATGGCACAGAGCTGTGTTCTGCTCCGATACCAGATGAGGAAATATCTGCCTGGCGTGTAGCCTAATTTACATTTTTTAATCCACCTACCAGTCAAAAGTTGCAGCCGTTACAGCATCATAAAAAAAACATAATGATACTTTTATTCTTCAAACCTGCGGCAATCTTATATAAATAGACATTGGAAAAAAATTGCACTAACAATAATTAAAAACGTGTATCAACATGTAATATAACAGCACAGATGTGTCACAGTTCCCAGCATTTGTTGCAACAAACCTCTTTAATCTAGTTTCTCGTTCTTTGTAACACTTTGGCGGCTCGTTCCAGCACAGCTGCCAAGTGTTCAAAATTACTGCAATCCCGACAAGTACTTGAAAGCAGCAACAGTCTACTTCCTGGCTCCGTCGAGTCGCTCTTGTGACTGTACACCCAAAATACCGCCCCCACCTCCACCCCCTCCTCCTCCTCCACCCCCCCATTCACAATAATAATACTACTACACACGCTACTCGGGGCTGCCAGTGCGCATGCGTCAGAGCTGGAAACTTTATGGGATCCTTATGTGAGAAGTGAAAAAGGAGGGAGAGGGACAAGAAGGGAGGTGGATAGTTTGTGTTTCACTGATCAGATAAATCTTACAAGAATCCTAAAATCCTCCAGAAATGTTTGAGAATATTTGGAGAACATGCACATAGACACATATATTGACTGATGACCAAGTGTTTAGTTTTTATTCATCTCCTTTAAAGAAATAACTAAGTGAATAAACTCTGTCAGGCCTTGTGGGGAAATACAAGTAGTGAGACGTTTGTCTGTTCTGAAGGGAACAGCTCTCCAGAACGGTTTGCCTCAGGACAGTGAACTCTTGTTAAATCAGTCAAAAACTCAGCGACACTGTCAACCGTTTTATAGGCCTGCTGACATTTGAGGAATGTGTTATGCAAATCAAGTACATTGCCTTCTTCATATTATTATCACAGCATACTTTTGGTATTTGAACTTAGCTTTTTCAATGTATATATAGGCATATGAGTATTGTTTAAGGTAGATCAGGAAAAATGTGATGCTTTTCTTTAATGCTACTTTTAATATTCACTACAGTCAGTACATGTACATAACATTAGAGAAAATCAATTCATTGTGTTAATCCGGCTAAAACTGGACTTTTAAAATACATGTAAACATGTTAGTCCGACTGGAATCCTACCAAATTGAATTTCTCAAAGTTAGACCAACCCACCCAGATAATGTGATTGAGAGTCAAATTACTACTTCATGTATACAGTCAATCAGACCCAAACTGGCCTAGGCGCTCTGCAAATGCTCCATAGTTTTCGCCCCAGGCTTTGACTCAGGAGTTTAAAAGCAATAAAAGTGTAACAGAAGAAGAAGCCAATAAAAATATGTTAAAATCTACAATCCACTGCCTGTAGTGCATTTTTGGACAGACGTGGACACAGTTCATCCTGTGTCACCTGAAAAAGTTAAATACTTTTGAGTACATGGATGGCAGGGAAACACGGAATGGCAACCTGTTCAAAAAAGTGGTAGGACAGTTAGACACCACTCAGTTGTTTGGTCTATGACTTAAAGTAGTAAAATTAAGCATCTAATTAGTGGTGTAATGGAAGGTATACACAGATATATGGGGTAAATCATCTCTTTCTGGCGGTTTACAGTTTATCCACCTATCAGCCAAAAGACATTGGTTATATTGAAGAGTGTACCCACTTCCTCTTCGATAACCTATCCATCTACTTTGTAGTACACCCACCTCATCAACTACCCTGACACCACTGCATCTAATGTATTTCTGTACTTTTAGTATTTAAACTATGTTTTGCATATAATACCACATTTACTAAGTGGCTATGATTAATATCTTCATAACAGTGTATAAAAGGAAATGTGAAAATGTGAAAGGGGTCACTCACAGTGATGAACCTTCAGAGCTTATCAACAGAATCTGCAGCTTCTATTGGCTTTATAGAGAGTCTCAGTTCGCTGTTAAGCTGTGTGGCCTTTACTGTTTTGTTTTACCCTCAGCGCTCTCATTGGATTGTTTTCGGCCACAGCAGGTGGCTGTTTCTCGAAAAATAGCTCCAAAAACACACTCTACACCTGGCAGGCACCAAGCAGAAGAGTGACCCAGTTACCAACCAGCTGAAGCATTTAGCAGCTGAGGAGCCAAATATTGGTAGTTGTTACATTTGATAGAGACCAAAAACAGAGTGAACATCAAACTTAGACTCAACTCAACTTGCCCATTCTCACTCCCAGGTCGTCAGAGGCAGGTGCCTTGTCATGCACCTCTGTGTGTGATATCAACCATAGATGTATGAAGACAACTGTATACAGCATTAGAGGTGGAGCCCCGTTCATTCCTATGACTGTTGCTCAGTGGCAAGCGAAGCCAAAAACATTTGATTTCCCAGGTGTGAAATTATCCAGATCCTTTGCATTATTAGGCCTATAGAGCAGGTGCACTAGAGACTTTGCCGGCCAAGTGTCTAACTTCCAGTTTAACCCTCCACTAACTTGAATGGGGATAAAATTATATAATTGTACGGCTCTTCTAGACTTTTGAAATGTTATCAGACTAAATGGATTGAATTGTGATAGTTAAATGAGTCATTTCACAGAGGTTGTGATGCTCAAACATGAATTCACTGACTTACAGATGTCTCTTTCACAATATAAGTCTATGGGGAAAACTACTTTTGGGCCCGGTTTCATCACATGATGGAAGTTGTAGTTACACGGTTCGACCATTATTTCAAATTGGCTTCAAAGTCTAGCGCACTTCCTGGGGCCTGATATCGAAACCAAAGGCACCCTTATTAGATGCGCCAGGCTTGCAACTAACTCTAATGTAAATCCATCCACAGCACATACTTGATGTTGACAGTAACTGACTTAAGCTCTTTTTAAATAGGAACTGTGGAAATTTGCGGGAAAGCCCAATCAGTCTTCTTTCAGCATTGGCAGTATAAAAACAAAATCGGGGAGTGCAGCAAAATGCCACCTACCTACTTTTGTTCATACAGAATGTGCCTTTCTCGGTGCAATGGGGGCCATGAGCAAGTAACAAAATTTGTGGCTCAGCATTGGACGGAAACAGTAACGTACTCCGAGGGAAGCCGTGGCTGGTCAGTCCTTCGGCGATTCTCTCATAAGCTGGCCCATCCTTCACCATTCCCATCAGTTGACGGTTAATGGCCTCTTCGTTTGTGAGGGCAAGGAGGGCACGCAATTCCTTGTCTCCTCAATTGCTCATCTTTACATTGTCTGTCAATTTTGTGTTTCGCTCTTGCTACTAGCTGCTCATTCCTGCTATCAGCTGTTTCCTGTTAGTCTACCGCCAGTGGGTCGCACGTGTGGCGCCATCAACAGCTCCTCCCACAAGTCATCAATTGCCCCTCCCTATGGCGGAAGGGCGCCTCGATCTTTTTAAACCAAAAAGGTTCCTCCAATATGTTTACCCCTATGCAGTGGAAAATTGGGCAACTCGCCAATCCGGCTCTGTGTGTCTAAACACTCGCAGCTTGCCTTCAAAACGGCCCAACATTCGCCAAAAATCTGGCAGTGTAAAAGGGGCTGTAGTGTAAAGAACAAGGATATCTGAGTAGGATGGGGAGATGGATGGATCAAACAGAACCGGACTTTCACCAAGGAGACCGCAGTTCTTGGCCCATGTGAAACCAAAAGTGAATGTTTTTTTTAACATAACGTTACACAACGTATATATCTACGTCATTTATGACTTGTCATTGAAATTGCACTTGAAATTTCAAAGTCAAAATGTCTGCTGTGGAAAAGGCCCTTGAGTTGTAAAACAGCCCAGACTCAAATGCTTAAGGGTAACTATAAATTCTCTCAGTGTACTGGGAAAATGTTTTTTAAAAAAGTGCTATGAAATATGTCTGAAAGTTTAGGAAATATAGACCTTCATTTATAACAAGTTTTTTTGTGCACGTACACATAGCCTCAGAGGCAGACAATTAAAATTTACAGCTCTGCAGCCGAGACATATTGGCACTTGCTACATAATGAGGAATGAATGTTTGATTATGCAATGAACAGGCGGATAAAAACACGCCCCTGAAATGTAGGACAGCTCCTTTCTTTCTAGTCAACACACCTAAACACACACGCACGCACAGAGTAAATATGACTATTAGACTCCCACAGGAGTTTCATAATCACCCACACAGATCTTAATTAAACTATAAACAAGAACCTGCAGGTTGAAGTGTGTGTGCGTGTGTGTGTGTCTACACTCTCGTGCAGTTCTTCTGTTCTGACATGTTTTGTTGTTTGTTTTGTTGGTGTTTGTGAGGCTGTTGGTGTGTGTGTGTGTGTGTGTGTGTGTGTGTGTGTGTGTGTGTGTGTGTGTGTGTTTGTCTGTGTGTGTGTGTGTTTGTATCAAAGATCCCCTGAGACAAAATGAAGGCGAAAACAGATATAATTGTGCTTTAATAACACACACATAGACTAACAGAGAGAGAACTGCGGAGGTGCTTGGCGACAGTCTTTTCAATATCTCATATTTCCATGTAAGAATATGGAGAATAAGATGTGTGCTATCCTTTAAAAGTTGAAAACTAAAAAGTGTTTTTGGCGTACTTGTGACGCGCCTGTGCAGGCTGAAAGGCTAAATGTTTTAATCATTGCTTTTCATCCTTTAGGGGTTTTAGGGGTAGAAACAAGGCCTGGGGCTATGGCATATGCTCTGAATCCTTTTTATGAAAAGAAACATTCCTTTTATGACACCCATGTCATTGATTTCTTCCAAACTTCTCCCATTCAAATAGCCTGAGGATCACAGACAGAGAGCTCGCTACTTTACCACCTCAAACTGGCCATTTGTGTGTGTTAGCTGCAGGCCAAATGGGGCGTGAGTGATTAACAACAGTAGCTGGTGATGCAGTAAAAGGTTCATTAATTAATCAGATAATCTGTGGTCGCCATGGCAAATAGTTCTGACACGCAGTCTGGTCTCATCTCCACACAGCACACTGAGCACAGCTCACGTCAGTTCACATAGTTTTGTTTTAAAGTCTCTTCTCACATGTTCAGTGTTGAGTCAAGTGTGAAATTAAGTTTAGTTCAACTTTTATAGATACTTTTGACATGCAGCAAAGGGCCACAGGCTGGATTCGAGCCCAAGCCGCTGCGGCAACGGCCTTGTACATGGGGCACCTGCTCTACCACTAAGCCACCAACGCCCCGTCAGGCTCACGGTCTCACGGAGAAGAAAATAAATTATATGGTATGTTTCTGATAGACTTTTTCATATGCCCACTTTTAAATAGGTTTGTTAGGTATAGTTTATTGATGATTAGATTTTAATCTGGTCTTTATAATCTCGTCTTGTTTAAGTATAATGTGACTTTTTTTTTCACTCTTTTACTGTTATTGGGTCTTCTTTGGTCTTAAAGCCACAGGAAGTGGAGGACAGCATGCCGAGCAGCAGCAGTCTCAGCAGGGCTGATTTAAATCATTTTCATTGTTCACTTGTTAAGAGTTGAGCTGCCAGTCTCGTCCTCAGCTAAACTAAACTGAAGGTGTTTTGTGGAATTTCATTTTATCTAATTTAATAGTTTAACTCTATAGTGAACTTATATTGAACCAAACCACAGAGGATTGTCCTCTCTGCTCTGTTTAACATGGGTGTGCTCAGTCTCTCTTTCTCTGTCTTAAAATAATTTACTATAATATCTGATATTTTTTTGTTTTGTTTTGTTTTTTTAAATCTACTGGAAGTCAAGCATAGAGAGGAAATGCGTAACATAAAGATGTGAAGATGTGCACTGTGTCTGTGTCAGTAGAATGACATTAATGATGGATTACTGCACAGGAAACTTGTTAGATTTCCTCTGCTAATGTTTTCCAGACTGACAGCTTTGGAATAACTCTGAAACATGGAAGGTTGAGTGGTTCCTTATCTGCAGTCCATTAGCTATAGTGAAAATTCACTTCATATTGTTGCTATCAGATGAAAAACTCAGTCACTCTACATGTAGCATTTAAAGAAGCCAGGACATGTTGTGTAACTTTTGCAAGTTTTACTGTCTCTGATAATGTGGCTCTGGGGTGGTCATGTTGATCAGTCAGTCTGCCATTTGGACCAAAGTATCTCAAAAAACATGACATTAATTGCCATTAAATGTTATCCCAATCATCAGAAAAAAATGTTGGCAATGTGCATTTCTGCAAGCCACAGATATGTTACATTTGCACGTTATAATTGTTTGTTAGTATGTAGTGCATATGTTGAAACTTTACTTGTCAAAAAAATGTGCTTAACGTGTTATGGTTTGGAGAAGATCATGTTTTGATTTAAAATACTTACTTACGACTTACGACTCACAACTCACGACTGGGCTGTTAAATTTGCACAGATATTGTTCCCCACAAGATGAATAGTAATAACGTCAGTGATGCCTACATTTTGTTTAACACCGCTGTGAGGTCAACATTTCCATTTGTCCAAGAACTTTTATAACCAAATACATATACTTAATATCTATGTAACACCATTTTTTTTATAACTCTTACATAGCTCCTCTTATTATTGCACTCATATTCAGTCAGTTATGAAACTGTACTTGGTTTTTTAATTTTCTTTGTTCATTTTGGCTCATTTGTTCACTTTATAGCTTTTAGGACATGAAATGTACACTACATTGTGCTTCACGTTTGGTTTTGAAAATGATTATTAGTTACAGCCACAGTTTTATATTTTAATTTAATAGAAGTTCTATGTTTTTAAAAAATATTTCAATAACCAAATATCCAAAGAAAAGAAGTAGCATAAATTAATAGATTAATCTCTCATCTGAAATTCAAAGTAAAATTACTAAATTGGGGGTGCAATTAAACCCGATATTATGGCAGTATAAAATGCTACTTAATAGTAAATAGCTGTTTTTTTACTCTGCTGTTTATTAGTTTAAAATCAATTCCAGTTTATCTAATTTCAGTAAAACTTAATATACAAGTTACTGACAGATCGTGGATTTTGGTTTAAACAAGGAATTTAAAGGCTAAGTTCGGTTTTTTGACATCTGGGCCTTATTTTTAGGAATAAATACGCTCGTAGACTCACCCAGACGATTTTGGTGGAGCTCGGAGCCGTTTTCGAGCAATTTAGATCCATCCGACGGCGTCTTCTCTCATGCCATAGAAGCGGACGGGGCCAGACATCGAAGCCCCTAAATTAGACATTATCTGCTGCGAAACTCGCTCACTTCACCTACATTTTATAAATGAATGGCCAGTGTTATCACCATGTCAGCTCAACTTCCTTGTTATGGTCATCCGCGGCTTTACAACGATGGGCCACTTTTGGTGACGTCATAGACGTGCGCCGCAGGAGCGCAGTCCAGCCGGCGCTAGGCTAGCTAGGGCTACACGGGTACAAACATGGTTCGTCATTGCGTTTTTCCACTTTGTCCAAACAAAATGACTAGGTGGACAAAGTTCACATTCCACAGGCTTCCTTTGAAAAACCCGGAGTTACTAAAGCTCTGCTTGTTGTCCTGAAAATGGACCCGAATATTCCTATGGAAGGACTGAGGAGGGTCAGTCACCGGGTCTGCAGCGCTCACTTCGCTCCATAAGACTTCATTACGAAGACGACAAAGATAAAAGGCCAGGAAGCTGAGCATCAGTACCTCAGGAGGAATGCCATCCCGATTGTTTCAGAGGGCAAAACAGACGCAGCGGAGGTAATGCATTTCTTTTGAAGATGTAATAATATTGGTCGATAACCAGTGCACGTCGGCCAGCGTATAAAGCTCCTTGTATAAAATTAATAGCTATCTTCACGACCTATGTCTTAGCAGGAGTAGCCTTCTAAAAATACATTCCTGCAAAAGAATACTGCACTGTAACGCAATATAATTTACTCTAGTCCATGCTAGTTTTTGAAAAACTAACTCGCAATGCATATGATATGGTTATTCTCTGCAGACAATAAATTGTGACTCGAGCTGCAATCACCACGGGTCTGCATTGTTAGCGCACACTTACAAGTAGTCATATGCTTTCTCCAAAACTAATTGTCAGTTGTTTCGACCGTTATTTATTTATAAAGTAAACACTCATAGAAAATATACCCTTTTTGCATGTGTATCGGCTACTTACTCTATCGAAAGTTGTCCGTTCGGTCCTGCTGGCTTCGGCTGCGTCTGCAAGTTGACTCTCGGGACATAAAAAAAGTCTCTACCACAGCCCGGTTTGTCATGGCAGAAAAATCTTCCAGTGTAGTGAGACACGTATTTTGGGGGGCATCAATACGTGTTTCCTCTGGTCTCAAGTCCCACTCTGAGCAGCAAAAGCTCTCCTCTTCTGTTGTCTGTGGCGTGCAGTGTCCACAACAACAACAACAACACCAGTTAGCCCCCATTCATGGACGTGCAGTGGTCGCTTGTTCTCTGGCCAGCTGTTCGGCTCTTTCCCTCTGCATCCTCCTTTCAAATAGCTCCTTGTCGGTGTATTCTGGCTCAAAACGATACGGCATCCATCATACTCGGAGTCGTCATCAGACACCTTTACATCGGATAAATATTCCGTCATGTTGCACAAGAATAGCTGTGTAGCTGTATAGCCTAGCCTAGCGCCGGCGGAACTCAGCTGCGCTCCTGCGGCGCACGTCTATGACGTCACCAAAAGTGACCCATCGTTGTAAAGCCCCGGATGACCATAACAAGGAAGTTGAGCGGACATGGTGATAACACTGGCCATTCATTTATAAAATGTGGTGAAATGAGCGAGTTTCGCAGCAGATAATGTCTAATTTAGGGGCTTCGATGTCTGGCCCCGTCCGCTTCTATGGCATGAGAGAAGACGCCGTCGGATGGATCTAAATTGCTCGAAAACGGCTCCGACCTCCACCAAAATCGTCTGGGTGAGTCTACGAGCGTATTTATTCCTAAAAATAAGGCCCAGATGTCAAAAAACCGAACTTAGCCTTTAAGTACCAGCTGCCCAGGGACCCAAGAGATTAACTCTACATTTTACTGGATTTTCCCTCTTGTGTATATTAAGTGGCGCCAAAAGTTCCCTGAGACATGAAGCCAAACCATTTCCAGGATGAAAAGAAATAGAAAGGCTGTCCCATATCACATACATCACACAGATTTGTCCCTGTTGTTCCTCCACATTGTTATTCAAGGACACATACAGAAATAACTTGGCTTTGTTTGCTAGTTTAGAAGATGATGCTGCTGCTGTGGAAGTGGCCTAATAAATATTTAAAATGCATCAATAACACAGAAAAGCTAATGATGCTACAGTGACACACAGCTGACTCGCTACAATCAGTGTGTGTGTGTGTGTGTGTGTGTGTGTGTACAGATGAGGAAAGTGAAGATGCCATTCTCCACTCCTTGATGTGTGTACAAAAAAAGATCGAGCAAGAATATGAACAAAGTGACTTCTCAAGCGTCGCTCTGTCTGTGTGCGGCTACCTGGGTGTCATCTCCTCTTCTTCAATAATGTTCAAACACACTGTAGCACAGAAATGAGATGTTTGCAAGTTTCTCAACTGTCTGTAACTCTGACAGAGACAACCGAGACGGGAAACTGCCATCTGACTTGTCTACACAACAATTTCTGCAAAACTAAAGCGCTAAAGGAGCAAATACATCATTCATGAGGTTTTTTTCCTATTAATACAACATCCAAACTGCGTCTTATTCCCGCTGTCATACAATCTGTTTTCACAACCTCTTTTTTTTTTTTTTTTTTTAACACAAAGAATTTTTGCTTTCTCCTTTTGGCAGCACTTGGAAGATAAAATTTCTGCTTTCCTGTGCTGTTGACGAAGCACCAAATTAAACAGTTCAACTGTCTGTTATTAGGCTTGTTGAGGGTCAGTGAAAGTTCAGCAGGGTGTGTGGCACTCAGTGGGCCCACAGACAGCAGCTACAAGGAGTTAATAACTCTACTTTGGATTAAATGACCATTAGCAACAGACTGGATTACCAGGCGGCTCCATAAAGAGAGCTGCACGTGGACTCACTGTGACCCAACTCTGCCAGTCTGGTTACATCAGCGACTGAGAATCAACCTCCTTCCTCATCCAGACATCCCTGCATCTCTAACTGTGATACCCAACACACACACAGAGGAGTACAGTATAGAGCAGGGTAGACGCCTGGATGTGTGTGTTTATTCTTGGTCAGACGGTGGGATCCCGTGGCTGAAAGACGAATTTGGAATGGCACATGGTCCAGTATTTTAGTATATCGGTTACAGTGTTTCGGTCAGCCAGTCTGTCTGTCTGCCTGTCTGTTTGTCTGTCTGACTGTCTGCCCACTGAGGAGACGTGTGTGTGTGTGTGTGTGTGTGTGTGTGTGTGTGTGTGTGTGTGTGTGTGTGTGTGTGTGTGTGCATCAGGGGGGTGTCTCTCACTCCTCTTGAGTGCAAAAATTAAACACACACACCATACATATATGGAGCCACAAGTAGCTAATGATGTAACAAACAACAGCAAGTCAATATTTTTCTGTTCGGTTCATGCTTATCAAATATCTTTTAGTCCAGTGGTACGGTTTTATGTATCTGGCATCACAGTGTCATGATTTGACTAAGTTGTATTTGGTGTTAACAATCTGAAGTAATTTTACAACTTAATACTGTTCAAAAAACAAAAAAGTCCCACTTGCTCATATGTTCGACCAGATGTTATACCTTCAACCCACTGTGTGTAGAAGTTTCTTACTTTGTTGCCCTCCGGTGGAAGCATTGGAAAAGACACTTCAGCATACAGCAATGATTGCCATTTCATCCACGTTGTATACTATAAATGGGTCTAAAGCAACACACATCCTGCACCAATCTTCGCAGGGATTGTCTTTTTTGTGCTTCACCAACTCAAACTCAAAATGTGAGAATGTTTTAAAGATGTTATAGTCACATTAAAATAAAACACACTGGGGCTTTTACCTGGTGACAGGAGGGTAAAATGAAAGATGCGTCAGCAGTGCAGACATACTGTAGCACTCCTTCAAAATGTTATCACTTGATTAAATGGGCATTATCATTGTTTATTAACCTCATAGATATGGGTCAGAAGGGGTCTACTACACCCACTGGTAGCTTCAGAGGGCCAATTGCAGTTTTGCTAGGTTTCACTTTATGTTTTGTTAGGTTTAGGCACCCAAACTAAGTAGTTAGGTATAGTAAGAAATAGAGCTGTACCTCAATCAGAATTTGATTCAGCTGCTCAATACAAATATTGGACTGTTCATTCCCTTTTTTCCCCATATAGTTTGACAGTTTAAAAGGGAATCTGAACTGAAATTCTAAATGAAATGAAATTCTGAAAAGCTAATGCCAGATCAAAAATGCGCAACAATAGCCGATCAAATTGTTGTGAGCTGTAAATTTAGCACTTCTAAGCAAAAGGCAGAGGATAATGTTATCTTGGAGCCTGACTGCAAAAAGCTTCCCTTTCTTTGGGCAGCTGCCTCCGACTCACCCTGGGTTTGGGTCAGCAGCTGTCTGTACCAGAGAGCAGCATGAGAGTGAGGAGTGCTCAATCTGCAGCTACATCTGGCGGCCAGAACATCCCCAGAAACACACAGTATGTTGACTGACAAAGGAAAAAAAAAAAAAAAAACTATTTGACATGAATTATCTAGGTCAACTGAGGAGCCTCTGATTGATAATCCAAATTGTCAACTTTCAGGGAGCAGCCCTAGAAAAAAAGAAAATGGTTTGATTTAAAAGAAGTAAGTTTGTTACATAACATGACATGAAGTGACGTAATGAACTTACATATGTCAGTTAAAATGAGTCATTGTTGACTTTTGGCTTCACACAGGACACAAACAGCAGTCTCCTGGGTGAAAGTCCTGTGTTTGTTTGACACATCCCACCTCGACCTTGTCTATATGCAGACTTTGTCGGTCATCATACTTTGTTGCCTGACTTTCTCCTTTGCTCTCGTAATAGCCACTACACCCACTAGAGGTTGCCAGTTATGCTCTTGATGACAACTGATAAAGGCCGTTTAATGGTCTGATAACCTACTAGTATGTGTAGCAGGTCCCCTCTAACTATGAGGATGCTAACCACTGATAATGTCCATTCAGTCAATGAGAACATTTAAAGCAGGAGCATGGACAGATAATAAATGTCCATATGAGAAAGGAGATAAGGTTTGAATGATATTTGTATTTTACAATTTTTATACTTGGTGCGGCCCCATCTCCACTGTGTACCTCTCTTATTTTATCATAATAGGCACAGAGTCACATAGCTATGTATGTGATTTTCTACGAAGGAAAATGTATGGCAATCCTTTAAAAAAAAAAAACATACTGTAAGTCATTAAACAACTCTAACACTGTTCTGGTTTGGTTATAATGAATGAATCTTTAAAGTCTGCCTCTTTAAATTCTGCCTGTTCCATGAAAAAAAATTGTGTGGCTGTATTTTCTAATCAAGGTAAAAAATGACATAGATATCCTTGCTTTAAGATAATCAAGTGTAAAATGTAGATATACAACGCCCATTAACACATAGAATAACTCCTCCTGACTGATAAACTACACTGGGAAAACAGAACAGCTGCTTTTAACAGATTAACAGAAAACAGAAAATTGGATTGAATTAAGACTATTAAATAGAGTCCAGTATGTGGGATTTTGTAAAAGCAAGGGTGAAAAGACTATAACCTAAAAAGTACTTACCATCAACGAAATATTTCTTTATTTTAAATTTAGTGGGTTTTTTTGTACATGGTGGTTAATAACAAAATTTCTTCCTTCCTGTAGCTGTCCTTGCTGAGCTCACTCTGGACCAGTAGAGGGCGACATGGCAGTTTTGCTCCCTGTGAGGAGCCTCTGGTTTACCCACTGTTGCCTTCCTCTATAACTGTGGGGGATGCTGCTGAGAAGCTGGGACAGTTGCCGTAGCAACCAGAGACTGCGAGACCCTGAAAAAAATACTGTCAGCATTTTCTCACACTATATTTACTGTCAGCTCGGTGTGAGTGGTCGAAATGATCCTGCGGGATACTCCATTTTATTTAAGTGTGTGTGTGTGTGTGTGTGTGTGTGTGTGTGTGTGTGTGTGTGTGTGTGTGTGTGTGTGTGTGAGAGAGAGAGAGAGAGAGAGAGAGAGAGAGAGAGAGAGAGAGAGAGAGAGAGAGTGAGTCAGACAAACCATACTGAACATGCTCATTTTTGTAAACAAAGCTAAACTGCACGTCTGACAACTCAAAGCTGGCTGGTATCCTAGCAACAGACAGCACTATAAATATCCTTTTGGGTGTGTGTGTGTGTGTGGTGTGTGTGTGTGTGTGTGTGTGTGTGTGTGTGTCTTTGTGTGTCTGTGTGTGTTTGGTAGCACTGGCTCTTTCTTTCTATCTATCTATCTATCTATAACAAAAAAGTAGAGAAATTAGAGGGAAATGGGATGAGGGAGAGAGAGAGAGAGAGAGAGAGAGAGAGAGAGAGAAAATGGAGGACATAATGCACCAGCATAAGATCAGGAGGCACTAAGCAGTGACAGTGAGTGGATACTCTACAGTTTGTGTTACTGCATCATCATTTAATCAACACATGTTGTGTGGTATTTGGCTGCTTGCCCTGCAGTCAGTAGCATAGTCATTGGGCGTGGTGGTGTAGTGTCCTCTTCTCACCACAAGGTGGGCCACCTGTTCCACCTCAGAGACAGAGAGAGAGAGAGAGAGAGAGAGAGAGAGAGAGAGAGAAGAAAAAGAAGAAGGGCAGCAGAGTGTCTTGACTTGGGCTTGATTTAATGCCGGGGGCAGTCCCTTTTATGTTCTGCTGCTTGTGACGGGTATGTGTAAATGAGGGAGACAGGAAAATCTTTGAGTCTTTGTAACATCCACATCACAATCTCTCTATATCTTTTTCATCTCCATGTATCCCTACAGTTTTGCAGTTCAGTTCATTAAGAGTAAAAATCATGAAATATAACACAAGGATCTTTATTAGTACAAAACAACCATTCCTCAACTTTCTTCAGACATTTAGTCATCGTGGTAACATTCTTCATCCACTGTCATTTTCACAGACTAAATGCATGGAGACACTTGCTTTAATCTCATGGAGCCAGATTGCAACTGAACTTCCTCTTCTAATATCCTGTCGGGTTTCTGTGGGTGCCTGCTGCCTTTGAACAGGAAGGGTGGGCCCAGTACCAACAGTGTATTACTCAATCAGAGGCAACATCACCATTAACAGATTACAGCAGAGTCTTACAGGAATGAAATAATGTTTTAAACTGTATCAAATATGTTATATATATATATATATATATATATATATAAATATATATATATATATATATATATATATATATATATACATGTTATATACATGTATAGTAAAGTCTGGCAGGTGATCTGAAACTGACAGCTAAGTCTGGGTGCATCATGAGTTGGATGCCAACAAATCATGGGGCAAGAGGCTCACTTTCTTTTTGTGGCACACACTGAGGCTAATGTGAGAGGTCAGCAAAACTGAGTTAAAGAAAATATGCTGATTCACCTACTGGCAGAGAGTTAGACTAGAAAATTGATACCTCTCATCCGTTTGTTCATTCAGTGTGAAGCCACAGCCAAGAGACAGTTAAACTAATCATAATGACAGCCCTGTTTCATTGAAGTGATCCAGCAGGTGCAATTCAGAACCCAGAGGAGCTGGTACATCTGAATGGAATTCAGTCATCATTAATGTTATCTTTTAATAATTTAAGCTGCTGAAGGCTACTTTAAGGTACCCTGTTGGGTTTTCACCACTGGTAACACTATGAAGCAATGTTTCTATGAGTGGGCCATGGGCACTGAGTTATCATTAAAAGTGGGGGTGCAAAATTAGTGACAGGCAAGAGACACATATAAAGTGTGGGGGTTAGAGTGTCCTCCCACAAGCCAAATAGAGTATCAGACACTTCATTTCAGGCAATCTGGTGCATTTCTATGTACCAATTTACTGTGAAAATGTCTTCATTTATGCAAAGGAAAACACAAAATCCAGGCAGAAGGTGACAGTTCAAAATATAACTAGAAATACTGCCTCCCGTGTGAACTCCTCAAGGTGCAGTTAAAGTTTGCATCCATGTCTGTGAAAACTTGGATGCTTCATACACATCTTCAACCCAGCAGCACAGAGAATCTATACTAAAAGAAAACTGTTTTTGCAGAGCCTTATGATGTCACGGTGAAGTTAACCTTTGACCTTTGGATGTAAAATATCATCACTTTATGATTTTAACATGGTAGACATTTGTGTGAAATTTTGTTATAATTAGCATATGAATTCTTGAGTTATAGCCAAAAACATTTTTTGTGAGTGAGCTTGACTTTCAACCACCAATCAGTTCTTGAGTGCAAGTGGACATTTGTGTCAAAATTTAGGAAATTCCCTCAAGGTGTTCTTAAGATATCGTGTTTACAAGAATATGACCAATTCAAGGTCACACTGACTTTGACCTTTGATCACCAAAATCAGTTCATCATTGAGTCCAAGTGGAAGTTTGTGCCAAATTTGAAAAAAAAAAAAAAAAATCTTTTAAGTTGTTCTTGAGATATTATGTTCATGAAAATGAAGTAGATGAGGTCACAGCGATCTTGACCTATGACTACCATATTGTAATCAGTTCATTGTTGAGTACAAGTGGATGGTGTGCCAATCTTGATGAAATTCCCTCAAGGTGTTCTTGAGATATTGCATCCATGACTGCATTACATTACATTATGTAAAAAATATAATTGAATGTAATGCAGTAAGGCTGTCAGGCGCTCTGTATTGCCTTCAAATATTAATTCTCCTGTGGATCTTGTCTAATGTGACCTCTGCTGTGTCAGTACCGGGCATAATTTATTCCTCTGTCCTCTTTTATTTAGGAAAGTGACCTCTTTAAATGTGCATGTGACACATAATCACATCAATGATAAATTAATTTATTTTAAAGCTGCTCCGCCTGTACCATTGCTTATGCACCAGCCTATGAGTGGGTTCGCTTTATGTTTGTGTTGCATGCGTACACAAGAACTTACATGCTTTTCTATATACCGTGCCGGCAGCGGTTTCATGCTTTTGTGCTGATAGTCAGTATGGTGCGGGTATCACATGAAGCACAACAAAGGCAGTGAAGGAGAAGACTGCAAGCTAGTAACATGGATGTAAACAATACAGGATTTAAGATATTCAACAAATTCAAATCTCTATTTTCTATCACTTTTAACTTCACATGATCTTAATCTTAATGATGCAGCAACATGATGTGTTTTTGTGCCAAACACAGACATCAAACATCTAAGTGTTTGTAAAGTAGTCTCATCTTTGATAGAAGCAACACACGAGAGCCATTCAGTCAACGACCTGATGAATAAACAAGATAAATTATCATGACCCTGGGACTGGAAGCTGAGTCAGTATGAACAAAACCCACTGGCCTGAGTTGTTGCTAAATGACTTTAAATATTTTTGAATATGTAATATTCTTTATTATACTATTTTATGTAACCATTGTAACATAACTATTGGCTACTGTATTCTGTATGTTGTTTTCACAGAGGTCGTGGTTTTCTCACAGCAGTCTCCATCTATTATAATAAATGTCATTACAATGAAGTTAATGTTGTAATATTATGTTTAATGATGAGCTCCTTCACAGACTTTATTAGAGGGGTGTCAGCACAACTGTCATCATGATATGAGATGAGTGGGCAGACAGTGGATCAGAGGCCTGTACTTTGAAACAGGAAGTTAGCGAGGTAACTTCAGGATAAACTCTGGGTTTTCAGTCATACAAAGCTGGTTCTCTTTGGCGTGGTAATTTATGCTGAACAGCTAACCTGCTCCGGAGCACGTTATAGTATAGTATAGTATCTGATCACAGCCTGTCAACACCCCGACTTCTGAACAATCAGATCATGGGAAAAAAACTATCTATGGACAAAAGACTCAGGTAAAAAGCCTATATATTGTTACAGGTCAGTAGAATAATTTCAATGTTCCACATGATTTTAGCAGTTTTCTAACTTATGCAAAGTTTATTTTAGTCCGCAGTGATTGCTGACTCTGTTGCTAGTTTTGCACTCTGATTCCATTACTGTTGCTCAGAACAGACACTTGTGTGATGAGAACTTGGGAAGAAAGATCATATTTTATCAGAAAAACAATCCACACACTGTGGTCAGTTATAGACTTCAGTCATTAACTACTTTTTCATCCTTTACTTCAGTGACAGAAACAGTCTGGCAACACTTTAAAGTGTTTTATGTGACATATTCAGAGAAGCTCAGTCATCATAAAAATAAATAGCAAAAAATAATCTATACCAATGTCACATATAGCCTAGTGATACCTACATGTAATATAAGTGTCAGATGTCAGTGAATTTTTGGATAGTATCTTCAGTGTTTCTACGTTTTCCTCTTGCAGAGGAAATCCCATGCCACCAACACTGAACTGTCTTGCACTTTCAATACCGATTCATCTCATATCATATGAAGAAGCCTACTTTATTCATGGTTCTGATGATGTCACTTGTAATTAACACCCCTGCCTCTTTCACATGAACACACTCGTAGCTAGATAGCAAAACCCAGAATTGACTGAACTAGTTGATAACCAGCTTCGTAGTACCGATTATCCAGACAGACAATGTTAGGGTTAGTCAAGCCAGATAAGTAAAATAATGTATATCCTAGGTAAGTTGAAGTGGCTTCGTACCACTGGCCTCAGGTAAACAAGTAAATCAGCCAGACAGACAGGTAACAGAGATAGCTCAAATGTTTGACAGCTTAGACAATCTACCTATGTTCCAGGGTATCATCTCAATAAACTGACTCTTCAGTGAGCTGAGGGAAAACATCTCCGCAGGCAGGTAGCAGTCAGGTGATGTGCAAAGGACACCTAGTGGACAGGTGTGGATCCAGCAGGCCTGGGACACAATCAGCACCCAAAGATACCTCTTTTCCAACAAACTAGCGATGCTTCTTGAAACAGCTCACCTGCGTTGCATCAGCCATCTTTGCTGCCTTGACGCGATCACGTCTTGGGCGCAGTCTCTTATGCGAGCCAACATGCCCACGAACCATATTTGGAAGTTCAACTTCCTTCAACTTCCTTCACGTTTTTCTGCAAGCCTGCAGCTAGACCCTCCTCCTCCTGGAACCCATAGAGATTGCCTTGGAGTGCCTGCATTTATTGATACATTAAAAAAAAAAATCTCTTATTTAGATTTTTGCTATTTATTCTACTGCCTACAGTTTTTAGAAAATCTAAAATATGTTTGTACTTTAAACTATTAAGGTTTTTCTTTTTCTTTTTACTTTGAAAATTGGCACTAATGCCCTTATTTGTATATTTCTGTTTTTTGGGGGGTTTTTTGTCATTTGACACTATGTTTCTAAAAATGTTTTCATATAATGCAAGTTAAACACTGTGATGTTCATCAGTAATGTTGAGCCCTCCAGTCCTCTGATTGGTTAATTGCATCCACTTTATATATATATATATATATATATAATGTTGCTTAAATAAAATGAAAAAGAGTGAGACAGTATGCGGGAGCCTTTTTTGATTTTTAGTGCCCGCATTTAGAAAAAAAAGCCTTTTACATGGAAGTCTATGAGAGTGAGTCGGGACGTTTTCTAGCCAGGCTGATATCGTCCCAAAGGGCCGGAACGTGACTTCACACTACATCTGATTGGATATTCAGAGGTAGGTCGAGCTGTTTCAAGTGAAAATCATCAGAATAATTAACATATTGTGTGTATAAATGACAAGGATGATGATGATAATCATACATTTATTATCATCTTTCTCTTCTTTTGTGGCTCGAGGAGGGGCGGCGCCCCATCGCCCTCTATTGGCCAGCCGCCTCCGTTCGTGACGTTAAAAACTGGGAGTGTTTCTCCTTCCCACCAGAAATGTGGGCTTTTCTGTTGGCTATGCATGTCTGCACCAGCCTTGCAAACTATTGACTAGTTGGTTTGTGTGCAGCATGATACAATACAGTTTATACATGTCAAAAGAATGCTCTGAATACCCAACTAATACTGGCATATCCCACATGTCTTAATCGGAAAATGCTTTTTCAGAAAAAAGGCCTTATTCTGAATATTCAGATGGAATATAATATTAATATAACCTGTAAAAAATTCAGAATACTATAATATATGGAATAATTGGGGAACACCAGTGTGCATGTAAATGTAGTCACTGTAGAAGTAACAAAATGGTGAATTACATTGTTTGCCTGCAAGCTTTTGTTCTGTTATTACAGATCTTTGTTTTTATCCAAAAAACAAGCCTGGACCAATCATCTATAATGTGGGGAAACTGAAGCGGAACCTGTCCCTTGTTGGTGGGAAAGGGCCAGAGGAAGGCGAGTAGGGTGATGAGACAGTGGGGGTGGTGGTGTGTGTAACCTGAAGGCAGCCAGATGGTGGATGAAAGCTGGTGACACCCAGGTACACAGATGTGTTGTAATAAATCAATTCCATTTTTAGATTTGCATAGTACAATGACAGGAGGAGGACAGACACTCTGGTTTTCAAACGTATTATGAACATGGCAGAGCTGACATTAGAAGCTGCACAGAATATAAAAATATCAGAGATAGATGGATTGCCATAAAATTCAATACAAACATCCACGGCCCCTAACGGATGGATTGCAGTTAACTTTTTTGATGCCAACTTGTTCATCTGCCGCATTTATTAGCTCAAAATTTAAATTTGTTCTATACTTTGGTTTATGACCAAACTAATTATTTTCCCATCAGGCTCAGCTGTACTTAATGTGTAGTGAAGGAAAGGAGAAATGAAATGTCGACACTGTTATATAACGCAGGAGCAAGAATTTATTTTTCTTTTGTAATTAAAAACCAACACATTAACTGACCTGCTGATACTTTATGGCCCACATATAAAGTCATTGTATAAAGCAGCTGCAAATGTACTTGTGAAACAACAATTAAAAGTTGTCACTACTCTAAAGATGTCCGGTAATGCAGCTGCTTTAGTGGATTAACACTGGCAGTGTGCCAGCTTCATTAAATTGGCAGGCTCCTGGCTAAACATCTCAAGGTGAGTGATGATTGCTAATTCTGCTTGATCTCAGTGCAGGCCTCTTAAAAATTATAGCAAGGCTCTGACAGGCGGTAAGCTTACCCCCCCCCCCCCCGTCCTCATCTCCCTCTATCGCTCTCCTCACACTCCCTCCCACCTCTCTCCTCCCTGTCTTCCTCTCCACTTCTTCATTCCTTCCTAGATCTCTTTGAATGCTCAATCACCTATACTGCTTTACTTTTTTTCTGCACTAAAAAGCAATGTTAGCAAAAAAAAAAAAAAAAAAAAAGCCAACTGTTTAACTATGAGGCAGCAATCTGTCAGCTTCTGAGAGAGTTACTGTGATGTAGGTTATTACTTATGCAGGGTGATATTTTGTATAAAGATGAGACAAAATACAGCACATGCTTTTTGAAACCTAATTAGCTCAAATATGTCGTTGCTGCCTTCAAATGGGGTCATGCTTACAGTCTCTTGTGGTATTCACGACCCTGTGAGTGGAAGTTTTCTGGAAGTTAGGAGTTCACAAGTTGTGACAACTTTACTGACATCTTCAGAAATGGCAGGGGCCATGGACATTCAATTTTTGATGGATGGTAAGTTAATTTGTTGTAATTTTTTTTTATAATCCACCTGAAGAAAATGTTAATATTTCTAATGACCTCATCGTTTACATTAGTTGCCTAGCAGCGGTGTTCTCACAACTGAACCGCTTGAACACCATGTATATCAAACACACAACTTCCAGTGTCATAACCACAAGTTCAACTCATGAGTTCATTTTGAAGGCAGCATGTGTCTTTGATACAGATACAAAACTAACCAGGCGTCACTGGGCTAGCCACCAACATGACAGCTTAATCTATGAAACTTTTTAATGAACCACTTTTCCATTAATCCTGACTGCCAGCACCTGTTGTTGAGCAGATCTGATGCTGTTCTTCAGGATCTAATATCAGACACTTTAATGATGTGTTTTACCAGCTCCCATAAAGAAAATACAGACACAGTAGAGTCAACAATCTATATCTAATAAATTTAGAGACGACTTGTCTCAGTTGTTGTAGTCAGCTCAGCTATTCCTCTGAAATGTGGAAGAACACCAAAGCACTGGGTCTGGTCTGGTTTTTATTGATGTGTGACTTTAATGGATTATCAATATAAAAGCATATCTCTGTTTCCTCAGTATAACATAAAAGCCATTTTGTTTCGACTTCATTAATATTTGATTGTTAGACTTGTCATTTGGATTCATGATCATTCATTATTTATGTAAAGTGTACAGACAACACAGCTACAAAGTAATAAGACAGTGAAACATTTTTATTGTATCACACTGGCTTTGAAATGAAACAGTGGCTGTGAGATTAAAGTGCAGACAAATCGGATGAAAAGAGCAGGAATTATACACAGGTCCCCAATTTTAGGATAATAAGTCTAACCCACTCAACAGATCATAGACTGTATAAAAGAAGTGGATGAAGCCTTGGTTACCCTACTCGAGGTCTGAAAAGTAAAGATAATAAAGAAGCGCTTTAAACCCGCATTATTTCTAATGGCCAGCATGGGGCAACTCCACTGGTTGCAAAAAGAAATCAGATTGTATAGAGTGCTGTGCCTATAGAGTGCCTGTAACACAGAAATGAGTTTGCATTTTTGCACTACCGATTCCCTTATGGCAAAGTCATTGGGTATTTTAAATGCAGTTTTGATTACATGAAAGGTCTGTGGTTAAAGGAGATTTTTACATTTTGTTCTATGGCATTAATCAGTAAACCTGACTTATGAATTTTGAAGCTTTTAGGCTTCACATTTTTAAAGAGACGGTTACCAAAAAAATGGCTAAATAAGACTAAAGAACGTCATTACAGTGAGCACGGCTTTATAGCCTCATAATGGCAGCTTTTTATTTCCAGCAATCACATTTACGCTTCAAAATCATGGAATATCTTGCTAAACGTGTCAGCATCATACGGTTTTGTTTGCCGCAGAGCTTATTTTCTGAAATAATCGAAATATTCCATTGGCTTTTTCTTTAGAGAACGAGGGCAACACTAACTTCTGGGTCAGCCTACTAAAAGTAAGTTAACTTTTATTTTCTACAAGAGTTATAGTCTCAGTCTTAAGTTTCAAGTCAGTTTCAATACAGCATGACGTTCATTTTGTAAATTATTGTTCCATGTAGAGTAAAGTAAATGATGAATTAGGGTATGCTTCAGGGTGCGGCTGCCTTGTTATTGACTAGTCACTACCACACTGACCTGTCAATCAGGATATAATCATAGAAATGTGTATCATGGCACTGTATATATTTAAATAGCCATGATCTTATACTAAAAGTCTCTCTAAGGAGTTAGCTGTTCGTTTTGTCTGGGAAGTAAATTTGTTTTAGACCACAATTAGCATTAATAATTCAATAATAGCAATAATTTCACAGTTAATGTAAATTTTGGATGTACTTTGCAAGCTTGCAGGCTAGCACAAGCAATTAGCTGACCCCCCCTCAGGAAGAGGAGGGATTTCTCTTCCAGGACACACATACATGCAACAGATGTTGTGATAATATGAATAAATGTACAGTGATCCATATGACAAAATGATACATCAGGAGAGGGTGAGGGAGAGGCAGAGAGAGATGCACAGCAAAGATTCTCAGATGTAACGTTATGCTACATCAAAGAATGTGTCTCCTTCCTCGGACACAATTCTCTGTGGACTGCATGTGCCAAAACTTCTAATAGGCCTGTTTCATTTCAGAGATCCAGTTGTCTCTTCGATGAAGCCACTCATGTTCTTTGGGCAAATGTCTGCTAGTCATCTGCTCCATAATTAATGTAACTCTATCCCATATGGCCCCACAGTGGAAATCCCTTGCATGCAAGATATTTTAAGGATCTTAAAAGCAGCTCCAAAACAACTGTCCTGGCAAATATATGGTTGTTCTTTGTTCTTCCTGTTCAGCCTGTTTACTGGACAGATTTTAACATATAACATTGTTGTAAATAAACATTGTTGTAAATAGGGTGCACCAGCTAAGATCTTATGGCATGGAAAGGTTTCTGGAAAGAGATGACTCCTTGTGACTTCTGAACAACACCCTCAAATTAAAGCAGAGAGTCCTTTAACCTCACGACATAGTTTGATTTCAAATCCAGTATGCTGGAGTACAGCTCCAGATGACCAAAAATGCGTGCTAATGCATTTTGCTGCTGAAAGGGTAATCTAACTTTGCTTCTCTTTGTTGTCAGTGAGGCCTGAAAGAAACAAAACATGACAACTCCAGACCAAATGGGAAATTAAACCATCACAAAGTACACTGAATTAAAACTGACAGGAATTCCATTGCCATATAAAACCCATCTTCCTTTATTGATTATAATATTGCATGCTGGTAGTAAACATCATATTACAGGTATTACATTGTGCTCTTGGCTATTAAAATGACTGCTCAATATTACTGAATCTGAATCATGTACTGTACATGAACACAATTATGCAGGAGAACTAGATGTTCATTGCCCTCCATCCAGTACAAATTTCAGAAAATATTTTGTATCATTCTCAGTATGATTTCTCCTGTGTGCCCGCAGCAAAATGACTGTTTTTACTCCTCTGAGTTGTGCAAAAGTACATGCGAGGCAGCATGACATTAAATAATATTTTACAAAGTGCTGTGTGGAAGAAATATAATTCACCTGTGTTATTTTCTAAAATAGCAAAAAGCCTGATGAGGAAGAGCCTGTTCAGTGCAGCTTTTCCACTGAATTAGATGCCACAAAATCCCAGACTGGCTTTTAAATGTGTAAAAAATGATGAAAGTCTTTGCCACCTGCAGTCCTGTTTATTATGACTTCCATGTGCAAAGTAGGCACTGTGTCTGTTTGAGTTAGGCAGAGAGCTGATGTTGCTGCTGTTATCTTCTGTTTTATTTGACGATGATTCATTGATGTTTTCCACAGGATTTAAAAATAGCTTACTGGCAGCAGGGAGGTGAAGTAACTCAGGATAGGCTTCAAGATTCCTGACACTTGACTGTGTAAACCAGCTGTCTGTCAACTCATCAGTCAATTCGTCGTCACCCTGTGAAATCACAAATCAATATACGCTCAGCTCTCCCTCTGTGTCCTCCCTTTTTTCTGTCTCTATAAAATAACCATATATCTTTTAAAGAAATCCTCTGGGAAAAAATGGTCATTATCCTTGTTTTTGCAAGTTAGATGAGGAGCTCAATACCAATCCCATGTTTGTAATTTAAACATAAAGCAAGAGCCAAGAGCTGGTTAGCAAAGAAACATGAGGAAACAGCTGTGCTCTGCCCAAGGTTCAAAAATATGTCAACCAACATCTCTAAAGCTTGCATATTAGTTTAATCTGTACAAACAGATTAATTGACAGTGTGTGGTTTTAGGGGCACCCTGTAAGTACTTCTCAATGTTTAATTTATCCATTTGCCCACTACTTCTGTGCAGCATCACTACACATGGCGTGAGGTGCTAAATACAATGGCTGAACACAGGTTGTTATGGTTTTAAAGTCACCACATCTGGCTGTTGTTTGTTCAGACATAGTTCCATCATGTCATGCCCAAAGCCGTAAAAATCTCACCTTGAATTTTTTATTTGTGATCTGATCAAACAAACAGGATACAACATGTTAATCAGTGAGTTTGTAGGCTTACTTTGTTACCTTCGGGTAGAACAACTAGTTGTTTCCCCTTCTCCTTTTTTTTAATTTATTTATCTTGTTTTTTTGTTTTGTTTTGTTTTTTTTTTTGTTTGTTTTTTTGGATATTGCCCTAAGGAAAAACATGTAAAGAAAAAAAACTGTAGGTGGGGCAGCCACCTCATTTACAAAAGCAGTGTCCTTGCCACAGGGCCCCAGGTTTGACTCCAGCCCACGGCCCTTTGCTGCATGTTGTCTTCTCTCTCTCCTCCTGCTCCTCTCCTTTCACACTTCAAACTATTCTGTCATTAAAGGCAAAAAAGCTCCGAAAGATAATTGGATATATACACATTTTTTTTTACCTTG
Organism: Epinephelus cyanopodus; assembly: GCA_026686955.1. Taxonomy (NCBI): domain Eukaryota; kingdom Metazoa; phylum Chordata; class Actinopteri; order Perciformes; family Serranidae; genus Epinephelus; species Epinephelus cyanopodus. Next base: position 36,479,990 of record CM048917.1, on the reverse strand, counting down.
TTTTGGTCTCCACAGACATGGCCAGAAATGTCCCAATGTTTTGTTAAATGTTCCAGCCTTTGGTAAAAAAAAAAAAAAGTTATTTGTTTGTCTCAAACAGTGGTCTGCTGCTGTCTTACCTAAGTGTCACGCTATCCACCATCCCCTCATCCTTGTGATAAGAAACTCAGCTCATATAAATGTAATCTGAGCTACGTCACTCTAGAAATGTTGATAAGATTTTTATGAAATGTACAAATGTAATAGATCTGTCTGTGGCTGGCGGGAATGTAGAATGCCAACACTTGGTGACTGGGCTGTATTGTTAAAAGGTTATATTAGCATTTTGGATGATGGTCACACACCTGAAAGAACTATGCTGTAATATCTGCTGACAGATACAAAGGTCAGTATTTGAAAAACTGACACAAAGGTCAGCAGACATTGTAGATATTCTTGATCTTGTTATGGCAATGTTGAGTACAGTAAAGATGATAATTATAATATTCCAGCCTCAAAATGTGGCTGTATGCTCATTGTTATTTTTGAGGTGTAAGTTGTGAGAGATGGTAGTGAGTTTACTGTCACAAAGTTGATAAAGATAAAATAATTGGTCCAATTAAAAAAAAAACAAAAAAAAAAACACACCAGAGCAGCCTTTAAACAGCTACAGATAGGTAAGTATTGTAAGAAGTAAGGAGAGTGACTGAATGATTTTGCAATACGCAATCAGGCTGAGTCGAGTAGATAACATTCAGAGCTTCCCTTCCTTATACCTCCTTCATCTCTCTCTCTGTGTTCATCCTCCCTCCTCCTCTGCTGCGGTCTGATGGCTCTCTCCAGCCACCCAGCCTCTCTCCCCCTCTCTCTGTATTATGCTTGAACCCTGTGAACCTGCCTTTTCCTTACAGCTACTGCCACAGCAGCGAGGATGAAAGACTCCTCTCTCTCTTCATGTGTGAATGAACACTGTCTGACACCACCTCCCTCTGCCTCTGCCTCCTATCACTCCACCTCACATTTACTATTCTATCTGCCGTGACAGGGATTCCTTGTGATCTGTGTGTGATGTTTCATGTCAATACGACCCACAGTACAGTTGAAATACACCTTAATAGGAGGCCAGAGCATGTGTTATCTGTTGAAGTGTGTGTGCTGAGTATGTGCAGGATCACTTCCCTGTTATATATCAGTGTACTGGCATGACACAGCTCCAGGTGAAATATGTGTCTGCAGCGTAGACACAGATATACGCATTATCAACAAATGAAATCAGGATGTCATGACGACGTGAACAGATAGTGGTACGCTGTGTTGCTTAGAGTTCCTTGGAGAATATTCTGGTAATAACCCCCAGTACCATCAGAGGATGAGGATCTTATTTCATGTTGACAGTATATGTGTGAAGAAGTAGGAGAGGGAATCTATAAAGCTAAAACTCCTCTTGGGTTGATGTAGCCTATATGTTTTGTTTCAGTGTTGTTGAGTTGAGGTTTGCGTCTTCAACATTTGACAATGTGTGTGTGTGTGTGTGTGTGTGTGTGTGTGTGTGTGTGTGTGTGTGTGTGTGTGTATGATGGAAAAAGTGTTTGTTTCTGAACTCACTTCAAGACTTCCTCTCAGTGGGGATCAACTGAGGGGCGGACAGGAAGTAACATGTTTGTGTCTCTCTGTTATCATGTGTGAATCATGTGTGTGTGTGTGTCTGTGTGTGTGTGTGGGACAGATATTTGTGCTGTGAAAACTCTCTCCTTTCTGTTTATCTCCTTCAAGAAAAAAGCCATTATTTTATGACCTTGGTCTTTGTAGGGTTCATGGTGTTCATCCTCTGGGGATGCAGCAAGTAGGCACTTAAGAACTAAGTTAATGCACAGGTCAGACACATGAGTGAACAGATATGTTTCAAACAAGTACACTTATCAACATTATCTAAACCACTTTTCTGGAGGTCAACAATTAAAGACTTTTAAAAAACAAAACTGAATACTTACATCTATTGCTTGTGTGTGAATGAAATTATGGATAATTATTACAGTATTTCATCTGCTGTTTCTGCTTTTACTTATTTTCCTTTTTTGTGTGTCTAAAGCAGGATTTATACTTCTGTGTCAAACTGACACCATAGCTACGGCGTAGACACTGTGTCGACGCAGAGACTATGCTGTGACCTATACTGTAGCCTGATGTGCATCTCCCAAGAAATGTAACGACACGTCTTGGCAATGGAGACCTCCTGTCTATTTTTGCAAGCTGAAAACCATTTTCCTCTGTGGAAACAAAGCTTCTACTTTATTTTAACAGATAAGAAACATTAAATTGTGAAGACAATAAAGCCCCCATAAAATAGCATTTTAAGTCTTGTGTGTTTGTGTGTGTGACCAGGCTAATTTGTACAATATACAATTCCACATGGTCTGCACTGGTGTTTAGGTGGGTGGAGCAAAACATTAGCATACTAACATGCTATCGTGACAATTCTAACATGTTGATGTTTAGCAGGTAATATGTACCCTGCTAACTAACTCAGTGTTAGCATGACAATTTTTTGCATTTGGCTTAAAAGCACAGCTGTGCCTAGATCCTGCTAAATAGAGCTGCTGGCACAGCATTAGATTCTTAGTTAATTATCATTACACACATAATACAGTTGAAGCTGATGAAAATGTTATTAGATTTGCAAGTATTTGGCACTGGTGCATTATAAGAACTGACTTGAATAAAAGTTGTGTGTTAAGTGCATATGCCAGAAAAGATTTGTAGCTCCTGTGTGTGTCACATTAGGCCCGTTTCCACCGCGGGAACTTAGGGGTGATTTTATGGGGCCAGGGCTGTTGGTGTGTGTCTCCACCGCAGGAGCCACCCCCGAAGGACACAGTTCTGGAACTTTTACAGGGGCTAAACAAGTCCCTGCCTCAGAGTAGGTACTTAGAACGGCCCCAAAAAACTCCTGGCTAGGGCTTGGGGTTTACTTGGTGCTGATTGGATATATTCAAGGCGGGATGTGACGTCAACAGAAAGCGTCAAAATAGCTGTCATTGTTCTTCTTTGTTTGTTTCTTTGCCATGTCGCCCCGGTTAAACTGGTCGCGCAACGATTACGTCTCATCCAGAGCCCAGTAACTGTACAGGAACCTTCCTCATACTCCGCCGCACAGTGGAGAGACAGTGGTTGAGAGGGCTGAGTGAGAGGACGTTCCTGTAGTAGTTCCTGCCCAAAAGTAATCTAATATAATACGTTACATTACTTTGAGGAGGTAATTAAACAGTCGCATTGCTTTTTACATATTTAACAGGTTAACTTGTAATCTGTAACCCACAGTATTACATTTGAAAAGTAGCCTTCCCAACACTGCTTCCGGGTTCATCATGTAATGCCCTGAGGCCAAAAACGACACTTTCTGACAAACTTACATTAAGAAAGAGATGTCTGTAAATCAGCTTTTGTTTTAACATCACAACCCCTGCGAAATGATTCGTTTCCCCATTTGGGATTTGATATACTCTGTCTGATAACATTTCTAAAATCTAAAACAGCCACATGATTAAGTTAGCTGCTTGGTTGGCAGGAGTCTTTAATGCGCCTGCTCAAATAATTCAGAAGATTGGGGAACTTTAACACAGTGGAAATTGAGCCTGTTTGGCTTCATGCACCACTGAGCAACCTTAATGGATTGAATGGGGCCCCGCATCCAAAGCTATATCCAGGTCTCTTTATTCATCCATGCACTTTCCCCTGATGGCCCCCCCACGTGTTCCCAGTCAGCCTGAGCCCATAAACTTGGCATGATATCAAACAAATAAAATTACTTGATAGGCTCCGGGAAAGTTGTACAAATAAAGTTTTTATTTTTTGCAATACTGCAAGTGTCCACTGGGCTAATTTGGAAGTAAGGCTGAGTGGCCACACCATGCTCAGCTCTCTTAATACGTTGATTTGGTTATAAACCATGTTCATAAAAGAACTGGCCAAATTTGAACTTTGACCTGAGGAGGGTGCTGGATGAGAAGTCACAGGAACCGTCAAAGTTACTTTACGTCATCTTGAGAGCAATCCATCTAAAAGTTGCAGAGATGTTTCATCATATAACTCTAAATATCATATCTGGGGAACACCAAGGATCCTAATCAAATTCCATGGCTATCCATGTACCATCATGAAATATTCTAGTCTGGGTCAGAGGAAGACCAACCAACTGACATTACTCTCCCAACACTCCCACCGCCAGCAAGGGTTAAAATCTCCCTGCTCTCCTGTGAGCCCACATGATTGCTTGTAAAGCTGTGTCTAATGGTGTTGCCGCTTCTCCAATCAGTAATAAAAATTACTCATGGGTAAAATATTATCACAGCTGATGGGAATAAAAGCCAATTTTAACATGCAGTCACCATGACTGGGTTCATTTAGGCTCAGTTCATTCCAGATGGCATTAAAAACTATGACTATGATTTTTAATATACCAGTAATCTAACAACAAAAGTGTTCTGAGGAAAAAAACAGAGCACATTAAGGATAATGCAACAACTGAGATCAAACAATGGGCTTTATTATCTCTGGAAAAGTTTTGTGGGGATTAAACTGTGGTCTATGAAAAGTTACTTGGGTCAGCCTGACTTATTTTACAAACGCAAATGTAAGTTTTGTCCCCTGACATGATTTAATTCCTCACTCTGTGACTGCAGCAGTGTCGGGCTGCCTGCTGCTGGGTATAAAACGCCCAGCTGTAAACAGCCAGAGCTTATTAAAATGCAATTAAAGGAGATCATCAGCACTGTCTCATTTGATGTCACAATGCGCACCAATAATAATCCTGACGCTGACGTTGAGAGTTTTACATTTCTGCTTGCAAGCTCTTGTGTTTTGGGTGCCAGCGAACCATCTGATTAAACATTTTACCATGAATCTAGAAACTAGAATTTGTCGCACTGGCATCTAACTATTTTGGATGATTTATGTTTAACGTGCAGGTTTTAAAGGGACAGTTTGCCCTAAAATCAAAGAACATATTTTTTCTCGTACCTGTAGTGCCAGATTGGTTTGGTGTGAGGTGCAGAGTTTTGGAGATATTAACCTTTGAGATGTCTGCCCTCTCGCCAACATAATGGAACTTGATGGCACTCGGCTTGTGGTGCTCAAAGTACCAAAATATATATTTGAAAAACTCAACAGCAACGTCTCTTTCCAGAAATCATGACCCAGTTCCTCAAGATAATCCACAGACCCAAAAAAAAAGTGAATTATCTTGAGTATCCTGGTCATGATTTCTGGAGACATTGCTGTTAAGGTTTTTAAATAAGTATCTTTTTGGCCCTTTGAGCACGACAAGCTGAGTGCCTTCTAGTTCCATTATATTTGAGAGAAGGCAGACATCTCCACAGCCAAGCGTGGCCAGACGTCCTGAAAAATTCGAAACAGTGCCGAATTACCAGCACTTGTCCTGACTGTCCCGAGTATTAACTGCTATAGTACTAGCTGTTACGAACAAATTAAAATGAGCTGTCTGTGTGCTGAGACTCGATGTGACTTGAGACTTGAAGGCAAAAATGCTCAGGAGACCTGACTTGGTGACACAGTGATATTGAAACATGCTGCACTGAACATATTGTGTATTTGGAGCGCTGCCAAATAGTTATGAATAATTCATACATGCAACAAGCTGCTGCTGTCACTGGAATAAAGAAGACTTTGAATTCAAATGAGAACCCTTTCATTAAATTATTAAGTAGTCTTCATAAGTTTGTAAATCAAGTTGTTTTTTTTTTAACTCCCTGAATCATGAATATATTATTAAATCACTTATGTAGGCTATAATTTCTGCTTTCATATTTTACAAATATCCAGTTTTTCCACCTAAAATAGCAAAAAATATTATTTTTATGTTCTAGCTTGTCTATTGCGATGATTGGGATATTGTAAAAAACAGATTGCCGATGTCATTCTTCTTGTTTTAAACCAGATGACGGAGAGTGCAGGAGCCACCGTGGCCGGAATTTGGGATAAAAATGTCTAAAAAATGTGTTTGTCAGCTCCAACAGCTTAAAGGGGAACTACATCCATTTTCAAATTTCATCCATGTTGTTCCCACGGTCTAAGACAGTCGAAAAATATTCGTAAACATCATCAACTTTCTCCAGAACCCATAAACTAGAGTGCTAAAACTCAGATGTGTGATGTCAGGGTATAAAGTCTGGATCTGCTCCATAGACAATAAATGGTGAAAGATGTTCTAGATGACACTGAGAGCACCCAGGGGACTGATCTGAGTATATGGGTGCATTTTCTGTGTTAGCATTGAGAACACTACAATAGAATAAAGCTCATTTGGGTATAAACAAGAAAAAACAATAAAACATATTGGCATTCTGAATTTCGGTGGTGTTCCCCTTTAATTACAGTCTTCACTGCTGAAAGACATTTAAAATGATGGCAACACTTTACTTGAAGGTCTCTACACAAGGGTGACATGACACTGTCATAACTATGACATGACACAGTCACGAACCTGTCATGAACATTATGTACACATCATAAACATTTACGACTGCTGTCATTAAGTGTCATTCAGTTTTTGTCATGACAAGTTGACATTGCTTGGGCTGTCTTGATGATGACAACTTGACATTAATTAAAGTGACATTACCAGAAGTTGTCTTTGTCATGACAAGTTGACACTGAATTTGTTTGGGATGTCCTTATTATGACAACTTGACATTAACCAGGATGACACTACCAGAAGATGTCTTTGTCATAACAACTTGACATTAACAAAAAAATGCACCTCTTTTTGTTTATGACAAGTTGACATAACAATTACTACAATTAGATGTGCAAGGTTACAGAGCGATTCTAACACTCAGTCAGATAGATGTCTGGCAGGATACGACACAAAACTGGCTGTCATGACACCATTGTGGCAGTATAATGAATAAATTATTTGACCTAAAATAAAGTGGTACCATTTTGATTTTTCATTAAGATATAATGTCACTCTTATGTAGATACCTTCAAGTAAAGTGTTACCAAAATGACTAACATACCTGTCACCTCTGCGTAATGGTTAAAAGGTCTTGTAAATACAGTGAGGACACTGTGCTTTACACTGCCGCCACCCACCTCACTCATTCTCATGTACTCCCACTACATCTCCAACACTCACACCTAAGACATCTACACTGATAAACAGCACTACAGGTAAGACAAAAAATATGTATTTTGGATTTTGGGGTGAACTGTCACTTTAATTTCAACATCTCTGCTCTGAACTGCTTCACAGGTTTGTGCTTACTGATGACACCTGGCAGCCATTTCCTCAAAGCTGAAAGGCAAAAACACAGACACAGTGACAGTGAATGACTCGGACGCCAGAGGAAGGTTTTTGTAGTCATGAAAACAGTGGCTTTTTAATGTAAACACTACATTCGATTGGTTTTTCCAGCACGGACATCCCACATGAAATAACAACCATTCACTAAAGAGGAGTAGAGGGAGATAGAGAGAGAGAGATAGAGAGAAAAAAAGCTGCACAGAAAAAAGCATTCACTGGGTAAAGAACAGAACAAAGAGGAGGTAAAAATAAAAAATAATAATAATAATGAAGGTAACAGGAACAGAATGCCAAAGAAACAGGTATATCATGTCATTATACACAGTTGTTTTCTTTTTTCAAAACTAGAAATCAAGAAGGCAAGAAAGAGAGGTCTATATAGATAGATGGATAGATAGAGCGATGAGGGGTAACATAGATTAGGTATGAACAGATAACAAATTTCCAAATCTACTTATTTAATGTGTGTGTGTTTGTGTGAGTGCAAGCAAGTGTGTGTGTGTGTGTGTGTGTGAGAACTGTGCTTTTCATTGTAGACCTGGAGGGTGTGTCGAACTGAAAAGAGACAGAGAGAAAGAGGAAGAAAGGAGCATGACTTTATACAGCGTCGATGTGTGAACATGCGGCGTCCCTAACTAGCGGACGCAGCGAGAAACGTGCTCTCCCCAAAAAAAGTGGTTCATTTTTTTTTCTGAAATAATAAAAAATAGATATTGTTATAATATTATATTTAATCGTTCTGAGTCAGGCTAAAGTGAGGACACGGTTCTAATGCAGGGAAACAGGCAAAACGGTAAAATGAGGGGAAGGGATGGGTGGGTCGGGGCACAGTTCAGAGCATTACAACAACACGGGGTCAGTCTGAGATCGGCGCGGTTCCGAATCAGCTTGCTGTCAAACCGGAACCCTTTGCAAAACATCTTGACTTTAAAAAACAGAGATATAGAGAAAAATGTTTTGTAGCTACAAAGCACAAGAAAGATTTAGGATATTACAGGATCATAATGATCATTGTTGTTGTTGTTGTGGTTGTTGTTGTTGCAGTAATACCCATCTCCATTGGTTTTATTAATTATTATAGATGTTTTTGTCCTTTATTAAATGTTTGAATTCTACGTTTCCCAAAATCTTCTTCTTCCAAGCCTCCCACATGACCTTTCAACTATTTGAAACTTTGACGCTCACATTTTTTTGTTTGTTTGGCCCCGCCCTGTCCCATTCAGGGACCAGTCATCCTTCAGCTGCTGCTATCTTTCTTAGCTCGGTTTTTTGTATTTTCTTTTTTTCTTTTTATTCATCTTTTTGCTATTTTTATTCAAATGTTTTTTTTGTTTAATATTATCTCAACAGTTTCTACGTGAAGCTTTTTTTTTTTTTTTACTTTTATGAATTAACTGGTCTCTTTATACAAAGGCTTGAGTAACTCATGCTATCTGTGTCAGGGCTTTAGGAGGAGGAGAAGAAGAGGAGGAAGAGAGGGAGGGAAGAGAAGGGTTGGAAAGAAAGGAGGGGCCCTTTAAGCCCGAAATCAGGTCGGCAGGGCGCCATGCAAAAAAATAAGGCAAAAAGAAAGATGAGAGAAGTGGTGTGTAAATGAAGAGAGAGACAGAGAGAGACAGAGAGTGGTATGTGTAGGACAGGCGATCAATCAATAAATAAATTAATAAATTAATCAACCATTATCAAACCCAGAGTGAGTTTCCTTACATGGAGAATGTTAGTAGGTCTAGAGGTTATAACAGTGAGGAAGGTAGAGTTATAACGTTGTGTACTTGCTTCTAAAAGCGTAGCTATCTACAGTACAGTACCTCAGTTACATGGCACTGAGGGGACATTTAGCACATTTCCTATTGGCTCTCAGGCTCGGCCATGACCGACTGTTGGTTAATGGCTAAGGCCAGGTTTGGGAAACAGGAAGCCTCACTTCCTGTCAATAAAAACCGGATTGCAGGGAGTAAATTCATCCCCCCCCCCCAAAAAAAAAAACCCATATAAGGAAATTGACAACAAACATTTTAAAATGTCTTGGCTAATGTAAACAAAATGTTAAAATCAGTGTTGTCAGTTTCAGCAGGTCAGTTTTTTAAGGTTTTCGCCGACCCGTCTGCTGTTTTTTAGTGCTATCGACATCGTCACATATTTCTGCAAATATTGTTATTACATAATCACTACTATAGCAAAAAAACAAAAAACAAAAACAAAATAATACACAAATAAAAGTGTCAAGGTGAGGCAAAATGTGAATAAAAATCAGTGTACAGACTGACAGTCATGTAATAAATATACACACGATCAACAAAAATAAAACAGAAGTCATATTTATAGTAATAATAAAAAAAAGCAAAAAAAAAAAAAGGAGTACAGGATTTGTTTTTTGTTAATAACAAAAGATGCGGCTGAGAAAGAGAGGAGGACGGGGAACGGAGGCTTTCATTGACTTTGTTCAAGAAGTTTTTCAAGGCTGCAGGGTTTCGTGTTTTCTACTAAAACAAATTTGTTTGCTCAGCAGCGGGCCAAAGAACATCAGGAGGAGAAGTCGGAGCGAGAAGAGAAGAGACAAGAACTAAAAACATTATATATATATTTTTATATACGTATGCCTATTTTTTTTAAATTATCCTCATTATTAATATGTACCTAGTTGCATTTTTCTTTCTTTTTTCTTTAAATAATCAGCAAAATCATCAGCGTCATCATCACCATCATCATTTCCACAGCAGTGTCAAAGGAACAGGAGCGAGGAGGAGGAGGAAGAGGGGAGGAGGACAGGAGGGGTGAGAGAGAAGAGGGGACAAAGGGGGAGGACATTACAGGGGTGTGCGGGCGTGCTCAGTACAAGCCACACCCTCGGAGGTTGTTGGCGATGATGATGTCGGTCACGGCGTCAAACACCACCTGGATGTTTCCTGTATCCGTGGCACAGGTCATGTGACAGTAGATTTCCTTATTTGGGGAGCGGTTCTTGCTCTCGAACTGTGCTTGGATGTAGGCTGCTGCGTCCTCATAGGTATTGGGTCCTAGCGAGACAAAAGACAGATGGAGAAAATCAGAGATGAGGCACCTCTTATATAACAGACTCATCTGCTCCTCTCTTCAGAGAATATTTCCAAAATGTTTTTAATTTTTTCTCAGACATTCACTCATATTCCATACGACACTCTAAGGACTTGTATCTTCCTTTTTATTAGACTTCCCTAACTCGATATTGTTTGAAATGTAAAAGACCATCTCCTTTAACCAACCTTCCATCACTACAGACATCATTATCCATAAACGTCTAATAAGGTTTCAGATTTACAGTGATTTTTAACACTTCATGAATTCCGTAGTAATGCATCCGCAATCTATGATTTGGTTTTCTAAAATAGATCTGGTAACTAGAGCTTGCTCTACATTTTGGAGGTTTGGCATTATATTATTCTAATAATGTTTAAACATACTCTGCTTCTCTGGGCAAAGAGAGAAAAAGGGTGAGAGAGAGCACTTGAATGTTTGCACGTTGCCAGCTTAATATTTTCACACCTCCTGCACAAAACTCTACAGCTGATTCTGGAATGGGTGTTCTGTACATATTTGTTACATTATAGTACTTTCTAAAAGTATCTGTCATATTTTTCTTGGATTTCATTCTATTCTATATTTATGTTCTTGAGGGTCGTAGTACTTCAGCTTCTTTTTATTTCTCTTAATATGTTAATTGCATGTTTAATGTATGAACCAAAAAGCTAAAGCAAAGTCAAAAACCTACTGAGCAATAAATCCTTTTCTGATTCTGACTCAAGTATATGAGTGACACTGACTGAGCCAGCGTGGTCAAAAGTGTAGATGTGATACGAAAACTTTCTTTGACCATGAAGCCCAGTGTTACTCTACAATTTTCCCATTTACCAGTGAACTACAGGAGCCTCTACTAACAGGGACAAACAGAGTAATGGCTGAAATACATGGGGCACGGATGCAACGCATCACTTAGGCGGAGCTACCTGCTAGATAGATTCAATCAGTGTGTGATTGATGGATTGCTGCCAGCTTCACTGTGTGGATTAAGTTTTGACAAGTGCTAATGCAGTTGTTCATGCAGGGTTTGGAAATGTAGTCTATCTATGTATATATCTATTAGGGCTGTCCCGAATACCATTATAGCCTTATAAGGCTGTACACACAAGGCTTCCTACAACTTGTTTCAACAGTCTATATATAGACTGAGCTGAGTAGTGATGTGCTGGTCGACCCGTAACCCGCGGGACAGGCAAATGGACCTGCAGGTCGGGCAGCAGTGATCGTCTGTTAAATTGGTCTGTAAATGATATTTTGACATTATTATTAGAATCTATTGATCTATAATCTATTACTGTCATGGCATCCGAAGGTACTGATGTGTTGAGCAGGTGACAGTCCACAGTCTTTTTCAAACACTTGTGTCACGCACTCCAAAAGAAACTTGTTGAAATTTTAAATAATAATTTATTGTACAAAACGGGGGAAACAAAAGTTGACAAAAACAGTTCTATAATTCATATTAAATTCAAAAGATAATGAAAAAATAGCTGCAAGTTAGAGGGAATAGTGATAAAGTGGTAAAACTTGGCATTGATCCACAGCCTCCGACAGATGCGCTTAAGCGTGCCATGCGCACAAGCTCCGTTGGTATTACTATATATAGTAAATTAAAAAATGAATATTGAATACCAAATTTTCATAACGAATACCTACCCATAGAAATGAATATTCGAAAATCCGAATATTTGGGTACAGCCCTACTATGTATGTATGTATGTATGTATGTATGTATGTATGTATGTATGTATGTATGTATCTATCTATCTATCTATCTATCTATCTATCTATCATATATGGCCAAGAGGGCAGTATGAACATCAAACATGGAGACGAATATAAACTGTCACACACACACCCACACCCACACAGTTAAATACATAAACATGTACAATCTTCTAAAACGATTTCATAAGAATTTGAGTAGCAATCACACTGACCAAGAGTGCTATTTTCTCGATCCGTCATAATGGACTTAAATTCCCCCACAGTACTCAGCTCAGACAATTTCAGGTCCATGTAAATTATTCCAGGAAGAAGCAGCAGCGTATTTGAAAGCTTTTTTTGCCTAGTTCTCTTTGAACCTTAGGGACCAACATCAGTAAAATATTGTGACAGCGAGATTTATATATAAAAAACAACCAACATGAAAGTCTGTGGACTTACAGAGAAGGTCATTTAGCGGCAGCATACAAAGTAAAATGATAAACAAGGTTTCCAACTGGTGAATTAATTAACTGAAACATTTTAACTACAGAATGCATTCATAGGATTGATTTATCTAAATGTGAAATGTAAAAATACCCAAAAGGCTGCTCTGCTGTGTCACATTACCTCTGGTTCAGTGAGCTATTAATTGTACTGTTTTTGACACAGTTCTTTGTAGATTTGACCCGTTGAAAGGGCTACAAGCCACGCGCAGAGAAAAAAAAATAGACTAGCTGCGTGAAAATAATGAAGAGCTGTGAGATGCCTGTAAGGACAAGTGCAGCTTCCCTGGTCAGTGTAACAGCTACTGTTGAATATAACAGGGGTGCTCTGCTGTGGAAATGCTGCGGCAGACGTGTCAAGCCATTACCGTGTCCCATGTATTTTGTCCGTCAGTGACATATACAGCTTGTGTATGAAGTGTCTTTATCCTCACTGAGCTGCAGTTTTGTAAACTTTGATAATCTGTACTCGGGTCACATGTCTCGCCCACATCCAGAGATCATCTCATTCCCTCTGCCACTCCTTGCACTTCTCGTGCTCATAAAACTAAAGTTACATTCACTGTTTTACTTTTGTGTCTAGGCTAACTGGCTGGTGGCTCCAGTTTCATCCTTAACTTACAGGCATGAGAGTGGCATCAATCTTCTCACCAAAGTACTCCAGATTGTCAAAATATTCCTTTAAAACCGCACCTGAGACATATTCTTAAGAGTGCCTTCTGTGTAGTAGTGGTCCTATTTTGCAGTCTGCAGATGAACAGCCCAGTAAACCTCTTTCCGCAGCAATCTGAGCAAAGCTAAAATGGTACAGCTGTGTTTTTGTTGTGTTTCCCTCATTTTATACCTCAGCAAATTGATCAGCCAATTTAGGGTATATCAGGCTTTTTCAGTCCTGTGTAATTGGATTGAGTTTAACTGGTTTGCAGCTTTTTGTGTTCACTGAAAAATCAATTTTGTGCACCTGTCAAGTTTGGTTGCTGCTTACGTGATTGGAGAGCTGCTATTTCTCACCAATGCTCTCTGGAAAACTGACAATTCTTTCCTGTTATTTTCTACCTGTGTATTCGGGGAAGCAGATGCTGAGTGCAGACTTCTTGATCTTCTCTGCAAACAGATCCTTCTTGTTGAGGAAGAGGATGATGGAGGTGTCGATGAAGAACTTGTTGTTGCAGATCGAGTCGAACAGCATCAGAGATTCGTGCATGCGATTCTGCGGAGGAGGAGAGAAGATGAGGAGAAAAAAATGGATGGGAAAGATGGAATGAAGTGAGGAATAAAAGAAGGAGGATGAGATTAAACAGGAATAAACAGACAGGAGAAAGAAGAGAAGGAAAGGAGAAAAGGGAAAGAGATGACAGGGAGGGGAAAAAGAAAAGACAAAAAAAGTGTGAAAGTGGATGATGATAAAGAGAGAAGTGGAAAGAAGAGAAAAGTTAAAGTTACCACCAATCTAAAATGGAGACTATGGAAAAAATATAACTGTTAAGACCTTGAGTTCAAACTCGATGCAAATGAGCTGAAATCATTGCTCACTGTTACACACTTAAAGAGAGAGAGAAATGATCCCTCCCCCTTCCAAATTAAAGCTATATGTTGCAACTTTTATAAAAATAAGTTTTGAAGAAAGGGTCACTATATCCTGACAGTAGTACATGAGACATTTAATCTGAGGGGAAAAAAATCATGTTCCTCCTCCTGCTCGTCCTTCTGCTTCAATTCTTTTCAGAAGCATATTTTAGTGTACTGTTTAGCTGTAAAATGAGAGAGTTTGCCACTGGGCAGTGCTTGGTTTTGGCTGGACCGTTTTTTTTAACACATCAGAGGAGTCACAATCTTACTCATTTTTCAGCTGAACAGTACACTAAATATGTTTCTGAAAACATCTGAGATGAGAATTGGGCAACAAACAGGATCTTGATTCATATTTGATCAGTACTGTCTAGTTTGACCACAGTTCATGAGCAAATGCTGACATGATTGACAGGAGCATTAAGGCTCTGATTAGTTGTTTTGTTCAGCTGCAGTGGATTCTTGCAAATGCCACAGAAGCACAACAAGGAGGCAGAAGAACCATGATTTTTTTGACAGACTGTCTGTCTTATGAACTACTGTCAGCATAAAGGGACAGTTTAATCAAATATGTCAAAAACTTTTTTTAATAAAAGTTACCAACTACAGCTTTAACACACTAACACAAAAGAGAGAGGAGAAAGGGGGAGATACAGACTTCAGAGGGGATAACACATTCTGCACAACTGCTGCTTGTGCATCGTAAATCAAACTAAGTGCAACATTCTGCATGCATATTAATCAGTCAGACACAGGCACCAACCTGAGTGGTTTCATTGTCTCACCCACACATGAACAACAAGAAACAGTAGCAGTGTTAGTCTCTAAAGTGGGCCTGTTCAGGAAATTCTTTCCAACATTTCCAACAAATAATCATAGTTAGTAAAACACAGAAAGTGAGAGGGAAGGAGAAAAACATCAACAAACATCCTCAGTATTTCCACTTAAATATCCTGGAAATGCAAATAGACACAGGACAGACACAAAATAATTAGGTCAGGAAACAATACACACATATCAAGTTACTCATGTGATGCTTTATTGTCATTTCTCTTCTGTATAAATACAACTTTCAATAAATTATCACAGCAGTGAGGGAGATACAGCAGATATATTTTACCTACAGTGCTCAGTAAAATACACCACAAACACACACACACACACACACACACACACACACACACAGATTTTACTGTAGGTGATTTGGAAAGTACAGACAGGTGTTGGTTGGTTGACAGAGGGGTCAGAGAAATGAAGGCTAATAAAGCTGCAGCAGTAAGGGTATGATGGGTAATAGCATGATGAGCGCGAGGACTTTTACCAGCTCACAGTCTGCCTCCTTAATTCTACACAAGTTCATTATGATATGTCCCATGCAATTGCCTGAATCCTCTTCCAGTCCAGCAATAGAGCAGGATCTTCCTGGCTCTGCAGAGGCTTATGTGCTTATTGTATGGAATTAGAACTGGACCACAGACTGTATATAAAGATGTATGATGCATCTCCACTTATCCCCACTGTACAGAGGTGAAGCTAAAATGTCAAGTTTTTCATGCATACACCCATCAAACCAATCACAAGCAGCGCCACTGAATGCAAGCCCACCAACTGGCTCACACAGTTGTCCGTCATGTTGTAAAATTCCTGTTTTATAGCATTAAATAACTAATTAAAACCAAATTTATACAAAAAACAAACACTTCAACATAAAGCAGCATGATAAAAACTACCTTAAATGACAGAAAAATGTATTTGACGTGTACTTTGAGTTTTTAGTTTGGCCTGTCCTCTCCACTAACATAATGAGGGTGATCTTTATTATGACCTATACTGCAGCCAGCCACCAGGGGGCGATCGAGATGTCGCGGCTTCACTTTTGGGGATCTGTCATGTCATCCATCTTTACATACACTCTATGAATTGGATAAATTATAATGACCTTAAAGCATTTACAGGCAAAACTCTACTCTACTTAAATTTAAAGCATAAATAAGCCAGCAGAAAGACACTACAGGAGTTCATTTAACTCTTACATGAGAAACATTTGGCACTAAACTTTGGGATCAAAGTTCAGTCAGAAACATTTGGATGCCATTGTGGGATATCAGAGATTGTTGTACCACCTTAAGTGGTACAAGGTGCCAATATCTCCATCTGCTGCCCAGATGAACTAGGGCCTTTGCTACCTGAATGAAATGCTAACGGTATTATTAATTACATCAAAGCCAGCCACCTAAAAAAAAGAGACTGTATCCATAAACCTCCTCTACGTAACCTACAAATCTCTTGTTCACTACAGCCTATGAATCTATTATTTATTGCTGGGACAAACAACACTACCCTCTATCCTCTCAGCTTGGCCTGCTGATGTAATTTCTCATTGGTTGTTGATAATTCATCAGATGTACCGACTTGCTGTGAAAAGCAGAAACACACACATATACATGCCATTGCATACACACACACACACAGCGTGATCTGCTCATAGCTCCTCTCAGAGAAAGCATCAATTCTGTCTTCCCCTTATAAACCAGCTATGAGAGAGAGAGGTTTAGGTTTCAGACACAAATACAATGAAGGGAAATCTTTTTTTTTTGGCTCTTGCAGGACTACAGCATTCTCATATCATGTGTCTGTCCCTCATCAACAAAATGAGAGTTCAGTTTATCAAGGATGAAGCACAGATGGATTTCTAAATCACACTTCTCTTTATTTTCCTCCATTTTTATTTCACACTTTTATACCAAAACTCATGTTAAAGAAATGGTAGCTGTGTGTACTTCTAATAGCACAGTAGGCATGTTTTGGTCCATTTACTGCAGTATGTGTCCTCTATCAGGCCTTTCTCATTCCCAGGATGTCAAATGTGGCAGCTTGCTCAGTAGCCCCTGGCATCAACCAGTAACCCACAAGGCACCCTTTAATGTTAGTATGAGACTAACTCAAATGTAAACCCATCTGCAGCAGTGATGTAGTATGAAGAGTGTGAGCATCTGTATAGGGTGGGAGGGAGGGGTGTTGGGCTGTCAAACAAACACAAGACTTTCACTCACAAGAGTGCTGTTTGTGTCCCGTGTTTTTTAAACTGCGTTACGTGGTTCATCATGTGACATACGACACATGTTCTGTGACATACCTGTCAACACTAACTTAGTTATGTGACAAATATACTTATTTTAATCCAGACCATGATGTTTTTTCCTAAACCTAACCAAGTGGTTTTGTTGCCCAAAGCTAAAGTAGATTTGGTGATGAAAACCTATGTTTTCTGTGAACACGACAGTCTAGTTTGAAAAGAAACTATGCATGTAACCAGTGGAAGATGACATGCTGTCCCTGAGCATTTAAAAGTGATTCTAGACGGTTATTTAGGGTGTAATAGTTGAAGTGCAGAGGCCCTGATTAAGCTGCCATATTTGCAGGTCATGAGTGAGAACGTGCTGCCAGTATACTGGTAAAATAAACCAGCATTTAAAATGGCAAAATTCTGCAGCAAAATCAGTGAATTCCAATGGAATTATGAGAATCAGTGGACCCTTTCACAGGGGCGGGGTAAAGATGTGCAAATATTGGTGATTTCAATACTGTATGTTAAAACAGAGTTATGGGCCTTTAAGTGCATCTGGAATGCCACTGAAGTCTCTGTGCAACAGAAACATGGATACATCCTGTTCTGTGTGCTGCCCGAGGAAAACACAGGCATGAAAGACACTGGAAGACAAAACTCGAACAGTATACTGCCACTGCCACCCTGAGGGCAAATACAAATGTAGGCATGTCCTTTCAGCTGAATGTGAATTGGAGCTTGCTAACTTAGTGTGGATGAAAATTTCACCAGCCCATTGTTCTGCAGCTCATGTCTACTGCCAGCTGCTCTCTAGGCTTTCAGGCATAAAAACAGGGACATAAATGTATCAAAAAAAAAAAAAAGAAAAATATATATATATAAATTAGGCAAGGGGTGTCTCCACAGCCTCCCGCCTTGCATTAAGTGAGGATGTTGCTCAACAAAAATATTCATTCAACAAATGCTGGATTAAACACACATTTACAGTGACAGGGCATTCAGGCAGATGGAAAGATCCTGTAATGTTACTGAGCGAGGGCACAGTTTTATTTCAGTGCAAATGTTAAATGATGAGAATAGTTTGTTTCATCTTTGCTGTGTTGTGCATTTAAAATAACCCCCAAATCTAAGCATTTAGCACAGATGCTCAGCATGTTAATGTTTATTTGTTTGCCAATGGCTGTCTGGCTTTATGGAAATTACCAAACTGATTTTCTATGCACAGTTTAACTACAGACAGACGTTGGAAGTGAAGTAAAAAAGTTAATCAATAAAAATCTTTTATGTGGACATATTTTGACACCATTTTAGGGCTAGGACTGTCAGTTTTGGTTGATTTGGCTTTTGATAGCCCAACCACCAATTACCGGTAACAAAACGGTTAATTCTTAATAGGAAAAAAAATAAAAAAATTAACTGCTGCTTTCAAAGCACTAGCCAACAACAAGTGGTGGAATTTTCTTGTTTTGTGATGTAAATGTCTTGCCTTTTATCTTATTTTCTGTTATCTTTGCTGACAAAGTAAGCCAGAGTCAGTTAGCCATGTTCGGTCTCCCTCAGGTTGCCCCAGTGAGTATGCAGCCTTGTTTTGTGTTGCAAAACCCCTTTGACATGATTATCCATGTTAGCACCACTACAGAGCGAAAAGTAATAACATAGTTAACAATACTGTGCGGCTCAAAATTGAGCTGCTTACTCATTAGAGCAACCTGAGGAGTAAAGGAGGGTGGGCACAATGTTTTCAATGCAACACTTTTGGGTTGGGGTGGTGTTACTAGCGGTAACTGTCAAATAATTGCTGCTGCTAGCTAACCCCTACCAGACCTGTGCAGTCCAGTTAACCAAAGAGCAGCAAAATTAACCTAAAGACCAACATGCATAACAGCAGGCTTCATGTTTGGCAACAGAACCAAAAAACATCTGAGGCTCGTCTGGTTGAAAATGGTGGTTTTATTTGGCATGGGCAAGTGAGGTGACATTTTGACGTCCCATGGGTATGTTTGTGTCTTCAGTGTGTTTGTGTGTGTGTGTGTCTGTTGAGGGCCTGTGTGTGTGGAAAGGGTAGACAGGTGCCTTCTGGGTAATTAATCCACAGATACCGACTCCCCCACAACCCCCCACGGGCTGATGTTGTCTCTCACACAACACACACACACACACACACACACACACACACACACACACTGACCTTTCCTGTACTATCAACAGACACACATGCAGGTAACTATATACAATAGGTAAACAGGCACAAATGCACACACGATACACACACAGAAACACACACACACACACACACACACACACACACACACACACGCACACACACACACACACACACACACACACACAGGCTGATCAACAGCCTCAGGCAGCTCTCTAATTAGGAAAAGTTGGCACAGATGTGGTAGGAAGAGCCGATGACATCATTTACCTGTCTAAAAAAATTGCAGCTCTGAGCAGTGGGTGGAGACGTGCCCTCGCTCTTTGAGTGTGGAAGGGTGGAATGAAGCAAATGCCCAGCTCATAAATAAATAAAGAAGCTCTCTACCTCTGTTTGCCAGAGAGCACTCATAGCAGTAAAGCTGCACACACTCAGCTCAGTCCCACAGACAAACAAAGCTCTGTTTCTATATGCTGCTGTAAACTGTTGCTTACAAAGACAGAAGGGAGGAGCTGATGGTGTTTCCTGGTATTATATGCAACACTCTGGCTTTAATGTCAGGGGCTCAAATTTGAACTGTTCCCACAAATTGCACACACCACTTTGTCATTTCAACTAAGCCATGCACCACATCAAACCTTAATACTACAGCAGCTCTAGGACGACTACCATCCAGCAGAAATGGAACTCACTCAGCGGAAAGCGTAACATCGGGGCGAAAACAATAGTCACAAGGTTGACACTGTAGTCCCAGAGGACTATATGTACTCCCCAGCACACAATCTTTCTGAGTTCACCTCTGGCTTATTAAGGCAGAGAGGTGGACAATAGGGATATTACACTGTGCAGCCCCACTTTGGATTGGGCCCCAGGGCCCTATAAAATCAATGCCTCCTCTGAAGCATTATCCGGGAATAGTCTGGGTGAGTCAGAACGATAACTCTTGTAGCTCTTCATTTAGAGTGATTTTATAGTAGACCCATGAATGCTGCAACATGACAGCCGGGAAAATCAATCCTAAAATATGACCAGAGGTGACATCCACAGGGATGAAGAATGATGGCTGAAAAAACAGCAACTTCTTCCCTATGAATTTAAATATGAATTTACATTTAAGATAAAGGGGAAATAAATAAACTATACTGCTGGTCTCTTTTATCTTAGATCAGAGGTGCATTTTCAATTATATCCTTCTACAGGGACCAAAACAAATGCATTCCCAAATGAAATGCACCCAAGGCCAAAACACTAATAACACTGTTCCTCTGCAACACAGAAACACACAATCTCACTGCTGCTGTATGAATCCCTGCTGGGTAGTTTTCAACAAAATGATAACAACCATTGCTCAAACCATGACTAATGCTCCACATTTTTTAACAACATTACTGAACTGTCTGTGCTGTGTCAAATGACACCAGAAAGTAGAAAATAAATCACTTTTTTCTAATTGTGTTTTCTTTTCTTTTTTTCGTACTTTCTTCTCAAAGGGGAACTACATCCATTTTAAAATCCCCACATGATATTCCTTTGGTCTTAGACAGTCCAAACATAAGTAAACATGAACAACTCTTTCCCAAACAAAGAGGCTAGAGTGCTCAAACTCAAATGTGTGATGTCATAGGGTATAAAGTGTGTAGCTGCTCTATTGACAGGGGAAGGTGAAAGATGTTCTAGATGACACTGAGGGCAGCCAAGGGAATGTTTTGAGTATATGGGTACATTTTCTGTTTTAGACCTGAAAACACTACAATAGAATAAAGCTCAAATGAGTATAAAAAAGAATACAAACATAGGTCCACAAAATCCCATTCATTGTCTATGGAGCAGCTCCAGATTTTATACTCGATTACATCATACGTGTGAGACTTACTTCTCTGGTTTTTGGCTCTAAAAGAGAGATGCTCATCGACACAAATACTGGTTGAATTTTCCAAGGACATGGTAATAACATAATGGAATTCTGAATTTAGGTGGCGTTCCCCTTTAAAGCCCAATGTGTATGTGATGATAGCATCTTTCTTTTTTGAAGAAAAATGAGACCATCATCATCAAAACTGCTGCAATCATTCATTGGGGCTGTTACCACAGTGTCCTTATGATAGCACCAGTGGGAGTCGTTAATGTCAGAGATCTTCAAATCCTACTGGGCCTTTAAAATCTGAACTAATGGAAACCTAAGTGCCATCAATTGAAAATGCAGTAAAATAAAGAGAAATGTGACTTAAGAATGACTGAAAAACATGTGACATGTATTTAATGAGTGGAATCACCTTTGGTCTAATTACATTTAATACTGGGAGCAGTCCACTCTGATAATCTCCAACCTCACACAGGTTTTCAGTGAGCAAGGCTTTGCTGAAGGGAAGCTGACCTCAGGCTGTTGTGAGACTGCGTGTTTCTCTGAGGCCAGCGGAGGGCAGGGCAAGATGAACACTGTGTTATGAATTGGTCCTACTTCTTAAATCCTTATGTTAAGCAAGGCGTTACACTGTTCAGAAGGGAACTACAAAATGAGCAGTATTAAACCAACGAATAAGACATTATAACGTGACACATTATTATGACTAGATGAGAAACATATGACTAGAATAAAATACGAAAAAATTCAATGTAAACTTATTCAATAAATATTTAAAACTTTTTATACTGAAATGCTATTTCATCATTTTTTTAAATCTCTCTTTTTTAATAGCATAACATGTTTTTAATGATTGTGTGACTGCTACTACTCCCCTGCTCTCTCTTACATCATATGGTGGAGGCTCAGCCACTGCTATGAAGCAAAAAGGAAAATATTATTGTGAAATTATTATAAACTTGACAATAATAAGTTAGGTTTGACTTCGTTGAACAATTTCACAATGACTGCTTAATCCTTATCTCTGTATTTATGCATTTGATGACTTAATCATAATGTCCCACTGATTAAATATTGATTATTTTGCAGCTCCATAATTAAAAGTATACTATACATGATTTTCCTAAAAAACAAACTCAAACAGAAGTAATCTTCAATCATCACTTTGACCCGCTAGAACTGTGTGGTGGAGTATTTATCTGCAGAGACTCTGCCCTCTGCCTGAATTTTCTTCTCATGTGGTCTGGACATTCCTGGGACACAGCGCAGTGAGGTCAGGACTTAATAAAAAGGAGGCCACCAGGTGCAAGACTGTAAGCAGCATACATCTGAGAAGAAGCTATGAAAATTGTGGACGGCAAAAACGTAAATATAGCAAACAAGAGGGAATCTGGACTTGGCTCTCACTTTCACTTTCCCTAGCAACGCCATTTACAACATTAGCCGAAAATTACCTGCATAGTCTACCTTTAAAAGAGCAGTTTAGTGCAACAAAGCACTAGTGAGACACTACCCAGCACATTGCATACATCAGAACTACTGTCATCAGCAACAAAACATATAACTCAACATGCAGAATATCAAGGGAGGTGTGCAGAAAAGCTTTTTTGGGAAAAATATATACAAAAAGAAGTTTTTTTTTTCTAATGACTTAACATTTGGTCATAATCTTGTCAACAGTTTTAATATCTCATGCACATAATAAAATCTGGAGAACATCTTTCTGACGTAAACTTGGAGTGAACTGAACATGACCCTGTAGTTAAACAACAACGTACTGCCCCTCATGTAACTAAGGCATAAGTGTCTAAAGCAAAAAAGAGTGACATCTCAAATTCAAACTACAGTGATTAAAAACACTTTGGGGTAAACAAATGAGTCCCATTATAGCAGTTTTTTGGAGTACTGTTGAACCCCCCCGCAGTTAGTGATCAATCAGTCTAGTTCTTTGAGTACGGCACTACTGTATGTACAAACAAATCTCAGGAGCCTTGTATCCCAGAAAGGTCCACTGCAGGTATTGTGCATGATTTCTGCAGCACACTGACAAAAGATGTAGAGTTTTGGTACAATTAAAAGGCACAAAGTTACTGGATTTGGTTCTTTTTAAGCAGGAAGTAAAAGAATACATTAAAAGTAGTCTTAGCCCACCAATCAACCATACAACCAATTCATTCATTAATTAAGAGTCAAGTTCGACCAATGGCTAGTCTTACGGTAAAGCAGTATGGTGACATCACAAACACAGCCAATACCTCTTATTTGACAGGCTATCTTATGATGACATCAGTGATAAAGGCCACATATCCTAACTAGTACCGTATAGTTTAACACAAGTCAAACATACTCCATCCATTGGCTAACATTTAACAGCATCATCAGTATAGGCCACACCCCCGCAGATTATTTGCTATGATGACATCAGTAACAGCGTCAAAGACAAACTGGATGTTGTTGGTGTCTGTAGCGCAGGTCACATGGGAGTAAACCTCTTTGCTGGGTGACTTGTTCTTAGTCTCGTATTGACCCTTGATGTAGTCTATTCCCTCTAAGTAAGTGTCTGGACCTGAGGAGAGAAGCAGAGAGAGAGAGAGATGACATGCAGTGGGAGTCAGGTGAAAGCTTAAAAGCTGTTGTCATCTAGACCTTTATATCAGTCCCACATTTCCCGTATCAGCACAATTTTCTGATACTTTATGAAAACATAACCTTTGACTTTCCAGCTCAGCACACATTCTGCTGAGGTGTTCGGTGGGCTGTGCTTACTGCTGGCCAAGCTTTAATAAATATGAAACATGGACAACTTTTTCGATTGGAAAGGTGATTTTAGACTAGACAAATGAAATGTGCTGGAAAATGTCAGGTCTTGATGCTGTTGGCAGAGTCTGCCAGTTTCTAAATACTGCCAATATATCATTGTATACAGCAACAGTCAAGACTGTGACAAATATGAGGTCCTAGAGCCAAAAGGATTGAACCATTATTCATACTGTATACTGATTCACTGTACAGCAGTGGTAAATCTACTGTATGCCCTTTTGGTTCAAGTCCATTATTAACTGTGAGAGTTAGTTCTGCTTGTAATGCAGGCATTTGACATGCAGAGGATTCAATCAAGAGCTTTAATGTGTTATAACACTTTTGGAATGAGTCCGATCTCAGTGATTGGAGTAATTTTTGCTCATAGTGTCACTAACATCTACTTGGCTCTCGGCCATTAGCAGCACTGTGGTTTGTCTGTCTGCTTCAGTGGCAACTTCATCAGAACAGGCACAAGGTCTGGCCATGTAAAAAGGATGAAGAGAAGAGAAGAAGAGGAGAGGAGACAGGTTTGGAATCCTAATTCTCTCTTTCTCACAGTCTAGCTGTTCTGGTCTCTCTCCATCTTGCTTTCCCACAGTCTCGCTTTGTCTATTTTTTTTCCTCATTTTCTCACACTCTTGTTCTCTCTGGCTTTCTCACGTTCAATTGTTTGCCCGTGTTGTCTTACTGCTCATTTTCTCTTGTATCCAGCACACTCAAGCTCCTCTCCTTTGGACTCCCGGTAACACGCCTGATTTCATTCACTGTTTCACTCATTTACTTCTTTGACTCTCGTCTTTGTTTTGTTCCACTGTCTGAGCCCATTGGCTCTTTTGTTTTGCTTTTAGTCTTTTATTTCCTATTCTGTCTATTTATGCTCATCCCCATCCATCCTTCCTCTCACAACCTTTTGTATACAACTTTCATCAGAGCAATTGTACTTTTTACAGACAACTGAACTCTTTCGCACTCTATAATATGCTGCCAAATTCATCTCATTTATGTTTCCCTGAGGATTTACTTAACAAAGCTGGGAAAAACTTTCTTACTTAAAAATGCAGATGGCTGCTGCAGTAAAGATAAAGGCTGGGGTTAACCAAAGATGATATAACCTTTATATGTGTACAGTGATTGATAAAGCCAGCTGGTTGCAGTTGTAATTTAACACTGGTGATAGCCGTCTTCATTCTAGACAGTGCTGTTAGTTGTGACAAAGTAGTTGCACAATGTGCACACCTGCTAAAGTTTCCTGGACTGTCATGACTCCAGAGCCTGCACTACAAAGCCAGTTCAGCTTACCCAGGATATCTTCTTGCTTTCTGGTTTGACTAACCCTAACGTTGTCTGTCTGGATAACCGGTACTATGAAGCTGTTTATCAGCTAGTTCAGTCAACTCTGGGTTTTGCTATCCAGCCACCAGTACATTCATGTAAAAGGGGTGGGCTTGTTAATTGCGGGCTACATCATCACAACCATGAATGAAGCAGGCTGCTTCATATAATATGTGATGAAACAGTAGCAAACGACAAGATGAGACAGTAACATGTCAGTGGTGTGGGATATAAACGCCAACCTGTAATTTTAAAACTGAAAATTTAGAAACACTGAAAACTCTATCAAATAATTCACCGTCATCCGAGATCTAAATTATGTGCAGGTATTACTGAGCTATGGGCCTATGTGACATTAGTACCGAGTATTTTTTGCTGTTCAGTCAGATGATGATGAAACTACTCTGAATATGTCACATAATTAATTAAAGTAAAATTATTTAAAGTAAAATCAGACTGTTTCTGCTACAACGTAAAGGGTGGAAAAGTAGTTAATGACTGACAAGGTCTGTCTGACCGAAATGTAGCATTTATAGTAACGGGAGCCAGTTAACAGTTGTGGATTATTTTACTAATAAAATGTTATTTGTTTTATCCTAGTCCTCATCACACAGGTGACTCATACTATTTTGAGCTGCTGTGATGGAATCAGAGTGTAAAAGTAGCAACACTATGACTGCGGACTAAAATAAACTTTAATTTCAAATAGTGCTAAAATCAGGTGATTAGCGAGTAATCAATCTCTCCATTTGTTAGAAGCTCTGTTTTAGAACCAGTGCAAATAGAGCCCTGGAAATATTAAATGAATCTACTGACCTATAACAGCATATAGGCTCCTCTTTTATACCTTAGACTCTACACTTTAGTCCATGGATACTTTTTTCTTCAGTGATCTGATTGGTCAGAGGTCAGGGTGTTGACAGCCTGTGATCCAATACTCTGAAGCTAACGTGCTCTGGAGCAGGTTAGCTGTTCAGCATAAGTTACCACAGTGATATATCCTGGTAAAAAGAGAACCAGCTTCGTAGTACTGAAAACCCAGAGTTAACCCTGCAGTTACCTTGCTTACTTCAAATCCCGCTACGTAGTATAGGCCTCAGGTGGCTCTGGCTATCTCATAGTAAATCTATCGGTCGCATTGACGAGAGAAGAGGACTGAATGAAGATTCTACACACCAATATGCTGGTTTGTGTTTGTTGATGTTGACAGTTCACGGAAGTCAACAAAACTAGTGCACAGATTCTTCTTTGTTTGCTCTGGCTCTGTTTATACCTTGTATTAATATCCATGATGACAAGTGGACAGCGCTAAATACAAGTGTTTAACTTTCCCATTTGAAAATGAGTTGGAAAGTGATGCATGACTGCCCATGCTTTTGCCCAATGACAGCAGACGTGTTTACTTCTACTGACACAACCGCTAACGTGACTAGTGAGGATACTAGTGCGCAGCTAGTGAGAGTGTGGACGTACAGTAGCAACGACGCACAGGACCCTATGACCTTTTAGCTAATAGTGACATAGGCACTAATGAAATCTGCACACAACTGGTCAGCTGAAGACGCATGATAGACAAAGATGTGAACGGCGATGTGTCTTAGCTGTTCACTTGTGTTCAGATCCCAGAAACACATGTTAAAACCAGGTGTAAACTGGTTCTCTGTTCCTACTTGTTGGGTAGCTTAAACTGGTCATTAATGTGGCTGTCTGTGCTCTTTTTAGTTTAGGGCAGCTGGTACTGGCAGTACTTAGCAAGTAAATATCAATAGGAGATAACTATAATGTTAAAGAGAAAGCAAAACTAAGAAATAAGCTGTTGAAGAAGGTAAGGTCTAGAGAGAGCATGTATTACTCTATATAGTGAGTAGATCTATTCACAGATCACTCAGATCAGATCAAAACACTTCAATTTGAAGAAATACTTGTATTTTTAAAAAGTTTTTTTTTTCTTGCGGCTGCTCATGTTAGGGGTCATTACAGTGGATCATCTGTTTCCATCTCTGCCTGTCCTCTACATTTTCCTCCGCCATGCCACCCACCTGCATGTTCCCCCTCGCCACATCTACAAAACAGTTCTTTCCCTCTTTCCTAGCAGCTCCATCTTAAGCATCCCTCTACCAATATACACAGCATCTCTCCTTTGCGGATGTCTCTAAACTGTCTACCGTGAGCTGTCCTTTTACTCATCCCTGACCCTGTCCATCCTTGTCAAAACCGACAATAATCTTAGCGTCATTAAAAAAAGAAAGGTTACTGCATAAAACCTTTCTTAACAGTGACCAATGCTGTTGGACTTCCCCTTTTATGTTCAGAACCACTCTTAAATGTTTGTGAATACTGTGTGGAGGAAGCTCTACCTCAGCAGCAACAATTCTCCCAGTGTCCATACAATTATAAAGTATATAGTACAAACTAGCAATAAAGTATCACTGTCAAATAGGTGGATATGTACCAGTGTACTCAGGGAAGCAGATGGACAGTGGTGACTTCACAATCTTGCTTTCAAAGAGGTCCTTCTTGTTCAGAAAGAGGATGATGGAGGTGTCCTTAAACCACTTGTTGTTACAGATGGAATCAAACAGCTTCAGAGACTCGTGCATGCGGTTCTGTAGAAGAGACATTAGCAGGAGTTAAACAGGCTTTAAAACACACTCATCTGTATCACCATAGTATATGAATGCACACACATACACAAAACCAACCAGACAAACAAATTTGTGCAAATGTGTTCAGAAAACACATGCGCACACATGCACACAAATCAAGGACACACATACTGCACACACACGCCAATGAAACACAAAGAGGAACTGAGTAAATAAAAATGAGAAAGCAGAACAGAAGTACTGAGGAGTTCCTCTTGTCTATGAACACAGCATTTCCTGCTGCAAGTTGAGTGTGTATTTCTGTGTGTGTGCATGTGTGTATCAATACATAAGTAAAAGAAATATATTAGTAAGCTGGATGTTGCAGCCGTGTTAAACAAAGCCATGCACTACTAGCTTTAAAGCTGTGAGCTATTGCCTACTTTAACAGTAGTACGTAAACATGAATAAATAATAGCTTAAAGGGACCCTGTGGAGTTTCTGACCACAAGAGGCACTGCGGAGCAATGCTTTGAAAAGAAAGTCTCCGTTTTGAGTGTATCTGGTATTCTGCAGCATGTGCTTGAGGACATAACCTGCTCACTGTGAGCAGAGGTTTATGTAATCTGCAGAAGGCAGCAACAGTTTGTGGAGGTGATAAATTATGAAGGTTGCAGTGCACCGGTGAAGGAGGAGAAGACAAAAACAATGTAGATGTAAACAATATGCATTTAAATTATCTTTGCAAATGTTTCCTGGTGTATATAATGAAACACCTTTCTTAGGCTGAACACACGCAATGCGTTTAATAAGAAACATTCAATGTAAACAAAATAAAAACTAGTGTTTACAATGTAAACTCCACAGGATATATAAAGAGTAAAAGCTATATTAGAAACAAGATTAAAGGCATGGATGTAAACACTGTTAGATTAGAATCTGAAATGCAGCTAAAAAAAGCACGAGAGCTTTCAAAAACTATGATTGACAAATTAAAGATAAAATCAATTTTAGTGTTTATTTTGTTTTTCATCATTAGACACCTTCTCATGTTAGTCGATCACATGGTTTTTGGTTCTCTAGATTGATGTGTTAGCACTGGTAGAATGCTTTGTTAGCAAAAGTGCTTCTTAAACCAGTCTACCTTGACTAATTCTCACCAGAATCCACTGCTCTGTTTGCTAATGAAATCTGTAGAGGTTGAAAAGCAAATCAAATGTTGGCATTACTTTTGAGGGCTTATGCAAAACAAAAAACTAAGTCAAGAAATAACCCACACTGCATATAAAAGTGCTTAATGATGAAAACATATAAACTCTGATTCTTATGAAGAATGAGTTGAAAGCAGTTTCTCTCTGATTATGATCCCTTATTGCCTAGTTAAGGACAGTGGAGGGAAAACAAGGTGACTGACGGGGTCCATCAACCAATCAGAACAGGGGAAACTAGAAATGTGGCATATCATTGTTGGTTTAGGCAATGCAGTAGGGATGCACCAATTTCTCGTCCAATAATAGGTATTGGCTAATATTCACATTGTTGACTGCCGTCACCCAATAGCTGATGGCAGGTGGTTGATGTTTTTTCTGTTGCCTAACAACAGCTGTGTGCAGGCTAAAAATCAGGGTGCAAAACTAACGTCCTGTTGTCTTGGGGACAATAGAAAATGTGTGTGGGATGAAAAGAGATCTTCCCTGGGGTGCCAGTGGGACGAAAGGACACAATAAACTCACTCTTGATGTGTCAGGGGATGCACCCCTTTTGTCCCTGATAATGCTACATTGTGAACAACAAACCATCATCCATGACATTGGCAGGAGGAGAGCTAGTTAATGTTAGCTGTTAGCATCTAACACTAACTAACAGCTAACGATTGTTGCATTGAGTTACATATTGATGTGTTACAATGCCTTTGCTTGATCAAAAGTTGTTTCATAAATTTGTATGATGATGAATTTGGCTCGTTCAAAGATAATTTATTTCATAATCTTACTTTATAATCTTAATGAATAACAACAAAAATAAAATAAACAACAAGAATGACAATATATCGGTAATTGGCCAAATTGTTATTTTAAACATTGGTATCAGCCCAGCATTTCACAATATGTGCATCCCTACAATACATCTTCACATACAACAAGATGACAGAAGAGAGGTTGTTTAAATAGTTAGTACAATAATGTAGAGAAATAGCTAATAACGAAATGATCAGATGGGCAGATAGATAGATAGATAGATAGATAGATAGATAGATAGATAGATGGGCAGATAGATAGATAGACAGATAGATAGATAGATAGATAGATAGATAGATAGATAGATAGATAGATAGATAGATAGGATGCCATAAAGTATTAGATGAACTGGAAAAAAAAAAAGCTGCGCAAAGATACGCATACAACTCACACAAGGATAATTCAATTCCTCCGCTCACTAACAGAGAGGCACTGCTTTCAACTCATGGTAAGTGTACCAACCTATCAGGAGGTTTCATACCTGTCTGTGGGTGGAGCATCTGCAGAAGATCTGACTGCTGATTGGTTAGAGAGGACAGTCGATGGCGAGAGTGACAAGAGGAGTGGAAGGAGCCAGAGGTGCTGCAGGGCTGAGCTTAGAGCAGGAACAGAAAATGCAAGGGACCCGCTCACCCACCCATTTCCCCACATCCTTTGTGACACCCCCAAACACACATACAGTACACACCCCTAGTGCTGAAAAGAAAGGGTTTAGAGGCGGGAGGACGGGAATTTATCCAGACAGTGTTCACTTAGAGCAGTTATCATTATATAGTCTGTGCGAGTTGGTGTATTTTCACAGAGACAAGACAAGGAGAGACACAAAAACACAATGCAAGCAGTACTTCAATAGAAAGAAGAGCAGTACAAAGCGAAAGTAGTACGTGTTGTACTGCATGTATGTGGCTTTGTGTCCAGACAGCACTTAGATGTTCATGTAGATACAGTGAAAGCCTTTAGCGCGGGATCAGTCAGGTGGCCTTTTACTTCTTATCTTCCTCTCAAAAGAACAAAATACCACACAAAAGTAACAGACAGCCTGTTCTGTCACCTCATTAAACCCAGAATACAATAGGATGCCATACAGGTGCTGCAAACGACAGAAAATGACAGGATATCTGCGGGTTTTAAAAAGCACTAACTTCAGTTTCCTTAACAAAACCCTCCAAGGTATAAAAAAGGCTTTTATTTTCATTTCAACCAGCCTTCAATATTTTAATGTTTAATGCATCCATCCACTTAAACAAACTAATTCAATTCATTATATTATTATAAAATATTGTTATATATTGCTGAGAAGCAGTGAAAAATGTGACATAATAATCAATAACTCTATGCTATAGTGTCCTTACTGGCTTTCCATCATACTTCAGAAACCCTGAAATGAGTGAACAACCAGGGAAAAGTCGATTTGTTAGTTAGGGTTACTGTCCTCATATGTTGAAAGTACTGCTAAATCAATGATTTGATTCAGGAACACAATTCTTTGTTTAACTTGAGGAAAAATACAAATGTTTATCTCACCATCTATGACTTCTATTTCTCTGACTACACTGCATATGCTAGCAGTCACATGAACTTCGGAATAACCTCTTTCATCCAACTATGGGAAGACTTTGACACATGACTTGACATACTGGAAATGGCCATTAGGAATGCAAAACATTGTGACACACAGTGAACCCTGTGGTTTATGTAAAATAATGCTCTTTAAATAGGCCCAATAATAATGATAAAACAAACAGTATGCATTGTGAATGCATTATTGTTCTTAGTAAGACCCCGGTACACTCAGAGTTTAAGATGCAAAAGCAGAAATCCACTTGCAGACACTCTTAATTCCTGTCCAGGCAGGATTAGTATTACGGGAAATAAAAGCTGGCATTCTAATTAGACTCAGCGCACATCAGTGATTGTAATAAACTGCCCAAAAGGGATATATGTATTACCTTATCACTCCCATTACTGAGGAGGGGGTGTTATCTCTGCTGTCTGATTGTAGAATTTTTGTTTTCCTGCACACAACTTTCTTCAATCACACGCTGTGATTGTGTCTGGTAGCTGAGCTGACAGAGGATGTGGGCGCTCACCAAAAAACATTGTTATTTGCCTGGTAATTATAATATAACTCCCACGGTACTGTTTGCTCATCAATAATAACACACCATGTTAATCAGAACACTGTCTCACAGACGAAAAAATATGTAACAGACCTGCTATTAATGCAGTCCCCTTGACTTTTGTTTGCAATTGCTGTGATGGGTAATTTTGTTTTTTGGTACACCCATTTTGCCACAAATTGCCTTGTATTTTTCTAACTTGTATTTTAGCTGTGGGCTGTGTTGATGGATAAAAGTGGCTGCAATATCATGGTAAAATCTGAGGCATTGTCAGAAAAAAAAAATAGTATTTTGTCTCTTTTACAATGGATTCCTCAACGACAATAGTGGGTTCAGATATATGCTTATGCTCCTTGATGCTGAGGGACAGAAATTATGTTTACTATTAATGCTGTATATAGTAGAGACATTTGCTGCTATCAAACACGGCAGCAGCTGCGCTCAAATATCACCATGACCTTACATTTCCTACATTTGGATAGATTTCTAAAACACTATGCACCAATTAAATGAGCTCAGATATGCAGCGCACATACTAGAAGCTGTTTGTGAGTGTGTTTTATAATGGATATTTCCTCTCTTCATCTGACGTTCTTCTGGTGCTCCCAGCTCAGAGGGAGCCTTGATGACATCTGCATAAATAGAGCCGCTACTGAGCACTATTTCCCAGCCTGGAATTCTCTGAGGATACGCTTCAGGCTTTATAAATAGCAGTGTGAGCACCGTGCATTCTAATCAGCTTATTTGTTTTAGGTTGCATATATCATCTTTACAGCCACATGGCAGGGTGTGGTCTTTTGTTGAGGTAACACTGAGCTGCTCAACTGTAACTGTGTTCAACAAACCCCAGAGCCTTATTTTAACCAAATAACTGATAGGTCTACATTAGTCTGAAAGAGAAAGATATATAATAATGTTATGTGCTTAGCTGATTTTCCAAATCTTATTATATTTATGTGTCATTTTTATTTTAGTACCCAACTCCAAATTTTCTCGATCGTAAGAAAAGTGAATACAGCCATCTCGAATACTTCATATACAATTTCTACTATGCTTGAGCCACATCAAAGTATTATGGTATAGCAGTGTAGTGTATACAGCATGATTTTCTATACTGTCAAAAATACATATGTTCCTCTTTCTATTGAACTAATACAGATACGCTGTGCTGAAGCCTGTATTGTAATGTACAGCAAGCACCACCAGAGGTCAATCTTTACTGATGGAACAAACAGTAAAGCTGGGAAAGATTGAGACTGTGAGTGGTGGGGATAACATTAAAGGACAAGTAATAAGCTAGCGAGCAATGGCAGAGAGAAACTACAACATATTTTCTCATCTAACTTAGTGAATTAAGACTTTATTTCCACCAAACCAGAGCTGGAGATACCCCAGTGAAAAGTCGGGAAGATCGGAAGCATTGAAAAATAATGGATCCCGCCCAAGCCTAATTTCCTTACTTGCTGTATATCTCAGAATCTACAGTCAGCATAATTTGCTTTTGAAGCAACCTATATACATAAAAAAGGACTGTCCCTCCTAGTATTTAAAACAGGTCATTTGCTTTGGCAAGGTTTACAGTGTCAATGCAGGGAGGAATGATTTGCATTGAGAAAAATAACTCACACACACAGTCTCCCCTTGTACATTTGCATTGAAACCACCTAGCAGTGTGTTCACCAGAGATGGACCACTGCTGGAGAAAGTGTTTGGTTAAACAAACAAGTCCATCAAGTATTTTGAATGTGGCCTTTAGTGGTATACCGTTGATTTATTTACATGTCAGAGGATGACAAACCAAATGGAGATCCAGAGGAAACACCGTGGAATTCCATCACAATTCACAGTGTACTGTGGTTGTATGAAAGTATGACGCTTCAGTGTTATTAAATAACACCAGATATTTAGATTAACGAAATGGCAAAAAGAAAGCTGATAAGTCTGCGTGCGCTGGTTATTCTTAAAATATTCTGAAACATTTATATATGAAATATAAACCTTTTAGGACTTTTCATGCCTTAATTTTTTAGCAGCTCATCAAAGTGTACCAAAGACATTTATCCCTCCCTGTCTCAAGCTCTTACACAGGCTGTGGGTTTAATGTCAGCTTAAACATCGTTTCTACATATAGAACAAGTGTATACTCTATCTTTATATTACCTGTTATATAGCCTGTGTCAGAATGTATTAAGGGACTATGACCCATGCTGTCCCACATCCTGACAGTGGAAAATAACACTACTGATCTATTTGCTATAGTTGAGTTTAAATGTCAGTTCCAGTATTTAGAAATGGGTCATAAGGCCACAAAGTGACAGAGAAAACACATCAGTGAGACAGGGATAGAGAGACAGAGTAAGAGGGTTCATACACATGTGAATATCTGTCCTTACCGTGGTCTCGTCCTCGTGCAGCACCTGGTCATAACCGCTGAGCGCCACACAGAAAATGATAGCTGTGACATCCTCAAAACAGTGGATCCACTTCTTCCTCTCCGACCGCTGACCTCCCACATCAAACAGCCTGGAGGACAGAGAGACAGACGTTCATAAAACACACACACACACACACACACACACACACACACCACGAATTACAATGGCTTCTGAAGCCTGGCACCTTCTTTAGCATTCTCAGCTGAGGTCAGTTTGTGGGTCCAATTATAAACTGGACATGTTTCAGGTTTTTTTTTTAACTGGCTCTTTAATCCAGCAGTGGTACATTACTTTAATGTTGTGACGATTCTGGCCCCCTTCCTAGTCCATAAAGCTGTTTTATTTCGTGCAATGATCTGATATTGTCAACAGCTAGCTTATTGTTTCTACACCCAAGTGTATGCTTCATGAGCCTTTGTATCTGAAAAGCTCAGTCAGTCTCTCGAAACATTAGAGCCCGAAGAGAGAAATTAAAACTGGCAGTTTTCATCTTATTGTAAATATTGTAAATTTGATCCTTTGGATGCGTCAATGTGTGGTATCACTGTCTCTATGTTAGGGATGGGGATTTTAAGTAATGTCTATGTTCATGTACTTGCATTTAATTATTATAGAGTATTTGAGAATTTGCAAAACAACTAAACGTAGTAATTGGTCAACAACAGAAAACTAGTGCAACTTGAAATTCATTTATTAAACAACCAGGCTTCAATGAACCTATTTAACCATGAATTCAAGTTCACATAAGAAAAATCAGTAAACTTTCTGTTGCTGCCATTACATATGTTAAATGCAATGCTGAAGGACAGTCTCCTCTGGTGTTAGCAAGAGCTAACACAGCAGCAGCTAACCCCTGTCACCGTGTCTTTGCATGTGGACAAGTGGGGCAAGGAAGCTCTGAGTGAAGTAAGACACTCTACAGTGACAGAAGATTTTACCTGATATGCGGGGTTGGATGGCGATTATTCTATAGGCTGTACGAATACTGACGCCTAAATCAAGTACTGATGCCCATCCTTAATTGATGTGTGGTATCACTGCATGAAATGCGTTGAATGTAAGCGAACGTAACCACTGCTATGTTATATACTGGTAATCTGAGATTTTCCCTTTTCTTTAGCTGTGTAAAGACTTTTCGGGCCAATTTCAGATACTGACAATAATTCTTCAGTCTCTCCTCTGCATCTGTCACCATGCTGGCTCAATCAGACAATGTAACCATGTTTAAGATATAGGATGTTCAGAAAGGAGCCGCAGTCTGTGAATACTAGCTCCCTACAGATCTTAAGTTTTGTTCTCCACAGAAAGGGATAAGTGGAAGGACCGCGAGGCAAAATGCAGCCTTGGAATCCATCTGCTATCATCTGATGATGATTTAGCTTATCATTAGCTTTTTTTATTAGCTGCATTTATATGCAGATGTGTGTTCAAGTTGCTAATTGGACAATAACAATGACCAAAGCACGGAAAACGGATATCCATTATCCAAATATCGGCTGGCAACACTGGAACCCTCTAAATACTGGTCATTACCACCAAAAGCTAAATTAAGATCTGATGGGGTTTCTCATGTACAAGTTGTATTTTTGTGGTTTAGAGTACACTAAGCAAACCACTACCAGAGAGGAGTGAATCCAAAGCAAAGTGAGCCCAGTTTTACATGTGACTGGTATAATGGTAGGTAGGTTGATGGGTTACACCCAGTACAGGAACATTGTAGTCTCCCACACACTGCCTGACTGCCAGTAATAGCAATTGAGCTGACAATATTTAGACTTCTCAACAAAACACACCCAGCATGCTGCCTACTCAACGGCAAGAGTAACAGTAGAAAGCATCATTCAGCACAACCAACATTTTTTGCATGTCTAAACTGATTGAGTGTCTATGTATCTAACACACAATAAATAAAGTGTGTGTTTATATGAGAAAGTTTGGCACAGCCAGTGAAACAATCATCAGTTGAAGTGTGATGGTGCATCCATCCAGAAAAATAATTGGTGTCTACAGTTTATTAATCTTTCAGCTCTGTGCCTATCAATACTTTTATGTGTGTGTGTGTGTGTGTGTGTGTGTGTGTGTGTGTACGTGTGTGTCTTGCACACAAGAGGGGCAGAAATATAGTAATTAAATTAGAGGTCAGAAAAAGCCTCCTCCCCTTTTCTCTCTGTCTTCTCCTCCTTCTACCATCCCAACACGCCCCTTCTCTCTGTTATCATTCCCACAGCTCCTTGCTCTAATTGAATAAGATCTCATTAGAATGACAGACAATCATAAATATAGACACTTGTTTAAGCAGTTCATCTTATTAATTACAGCTCAGAGTTCCCACTGTATGCATGGATAAGAGGAGCAGACAGACACATGAGCAAAAAGCAGCTCTAGTGACAGTGCAAGATACTGTATGTCACTGTTGTGAGTTAACACTGACCTGAAGTGAAGGTTTTTGAAGGTAAAGTGTGTCTCGACGATGCCTGTGGTCTTCACTCGGGTCCTCAGGATGTCCTGCTCTGTGGGCTGGTAGTCTGCCGCACCAATCCGATCTAGACTGTCTAGGTAGCTGCACACACAAAGACGGAAGCAGAATGTAATCAACAGCAATCTACTTCTAATTTAGCTACTGTAACAAGCCATGGTAAGCTTGTCAAGCTTTGGATTTCTCTACATGCCAAAGTGGTGTACATGAGGCTGTAGTGCAAGAGACACTGCATTTCAAGAGTTTGGGAATCAAGTCTTTTTTAGCGTTTCCTACACACATGGGCAAAAGTACAGGGAATGGAGTTATTGTGATTATCTGCCTATGTCATCTGCAAGAATTTTCAGGTTTGGCTAACTAGCTTATTATCGACAGTAGAAAGTGTTTCAAGGCCAAAGAGGACATCATTAATTAACTACTGTAGTGATCAGGGATACAGGTTTTCACATTGACTGTGTAGTAGTTGGTCCCATAGGCTACTAGGCTACAGGTATCAGACACTTAAATTTAATGCCCATAAGACCTTTATTTTTCAGTAAAAAGATAAGTACAGCCAGAGGTAGTTTCTATGTAGAAATATGTTCATTAGAGTGAGTTAGGTTAATCTACATTTTGCCAAAAGGCAGGTGCAAGTATAAAATAAACATACAGTATTATGTTCAGTGGCAGGTTTAAAGGTTTGTAAATAAGAAATGTGGACTTTCACATAGAAGTCTGACTCATTCTGACAAAAAAAAAAGAAAGATGGATTGTTAAAGTTAGATGAAATGTTTGTGATAATTAAGATCTCACAAATCTATTAAGGCTTAATATCTAAAAAATTAAATGATAAACAGAGACTTTTTAAGGACCTGCAGACACACTGCTAGAATTTAGGCTAAGGTTAGTGTCAACTGTGTCTTGTGGTGTTAATCTTTTTTTTTTTTTTATAAGACGGCCAAAGCACAAGAGTC
Organism: Epinephelus cyanopodus; assembly: GCA_026686955.1. Classification (NCBI taxonomy): domain Eukaryota; kingdom Metazoa; phylum Chordata; class Actinopteri; order Perciformes; family Serranidae; genus Epinephelus; species Epinephelus cyanopodus. The sequence goes on along the minus strand of CM048917.1, from coordinate 36,442,044 downwards.
TTGCTGCTATTTTAATTTCAATGTTAGACATTTTAAAGATTTCTTGTGTTGATTTATTTTCTCTTTATTAAGGGGCCAAAGCAAACCAGCTATATTTTTATTTAATGTTGATGTTCAGGTTTAAAGTTTGTTTATTTAACCCTGTTCACAATAAACAGGTCAGTTTCTCATAACTGTTGTGGATCATTCTAACTAACCCGATTAAGTAGTTGTTCTTGTTAGAGTAATATTGCTTGATCAAACCTTTTCTAACATGACTGACAACAAAATAAGTGAATATGTATAATACGCGCTTGGATCAGATCGGTATCAGTATCAGCCAAAACTCAAGGCTGTAATATCGGTATCGGATCGGAAGTGAAAAAGCTGGATCGGGACATCCCTAAACAGGATTATTTTATGGCAAAATAACTCCATTATACACTGTGTAAACAAAGAGCTTGACAGGCATGGCAACAGTAACTAAGGGGGCTGACAGAGTCAGATTGCCATTGATTAAAATGGATTCAATTGTTTTGCTGTAATCCTCTTTGTATTACAGTGTAATGATGTATGTTGCGGCTTAGGTGGGTGAAACAGTGACATAACATAAGCAGAATGTGACACCCACCCACTGGATTGCTGTCATTAAAAATTATAGTAAATATGCTACTCTACTGGCTGCAGTGGGGTAATATTCTAACCCCTACCCACCCTCTCTTCAGGAGATCAGAGGTCAGGATAAGCTACAGATCAATACTGTCAGAACAGGAGTGCGAATTTTCAACAATGCCAGTATTTAAATAAATGCATTTCTCTCCCTGATTTCTCAACAAAATAGGCAATTGCAAGGGGGAACGAGGGTGCACGCCATCTCCCTTACTGAAGAACTAAACAAAATCCATCCCCTCATTAACCTGTCATCCCTCTTCAGGTCCAGACCCAGACACCAACCAATCTATACCCAGACCTATGACCAATAAATACTTTTTGACAATGCAACATTTGTAGCACTGATTTAGCCAGGAAACTCCCACAGGCATTAAATCACGTCACATGATACTACTCAGCCAATCAAATTAGGGATGGGCATGAGTACTCGGGTACTCGTTTTGAACGTCAGTCATTACACATATTGAGATTCAAGCACTCACATTTCATTGGATGGGGCGCAGTCACGTGCGCAGCCGCATACAACACAGACGCAGGTAAGCCCCGTCACTTGACCCCAAAATGGCGGCGGCGAAGAAGTTGAAGAGTGACATTTGGCAGTATTTTGAAAAGATCAACGAAACAACCGTGGATTGTAAACTGTGTAATATCAAACTAGCTTATCACAGAACAACCAGTTCTATGCTCAACCATTTGTACATCAAGTCCAAAGAGAAGACCGCGGAGATGGATAGTAGGCAGCCTCCTATCACCGGTTTTGTTAGCAGTGCTAGCAAACGCTGCTGCAATGCTGCAAGAGCGGAGAAGATAACCCAGATTCTAACAAAGATGCTCACTAGAGATATGCTCCCGTTAAGCTTCGTTGAGGGTGAGGGGTTCCGCGAGCTCATGGAGTTTATCGAGCTGAAGTTTAAACCACCATCACGGCGAACAGCAACTTCGAGAGTGGAGAGGACGTATGAGGAAGGCAAGGAGAAACTGAGGGATAATCTGCAAAATGCCGACAAGGTGGCTATTACTACAGACTCGTGGACAGCTCTGACCACGGAGTCATATGTAACCATCACTTGCCATTTCGTTCAGAAGAACTGGGAGTTGAAGATAGCTGTCCTTTTTATAATTTTATGAATATGGTTTAAAAGGCTAGTTGAAGCCTGCAAAGTCTGTCTGAGTAGATGATCTTCTCTGTACCGTGACTCACCTCTCCCCCGCACCTGTGTGGACTTGTTAATTGTCTTAAACCGAAATGAATATATTCATCTCTTAAATTAATCAGGCCTAAGTTCAAAGTTATGGCTAATTTGTGAAAATTGTGTGATATTAGGTCGATTTTGTCATCTGTTGATCATGTAGGCTATCCACTGATGGCTCATGCTGTGCTGCTTCTTGATAGCCGTGTCTGGAGTTTATTGCAATATTGCGCAAAAAGCAGTGACTTTATATTGTAACATTTTTATGTTAACATTGAATGTACTGTTTAATAGGCTAATTGAAGCCTGGCTGTTCAATAAACAAGCTTGAAATTGCACTTGAGTTCTGTTGTTGGCCTAAATGTGACCCTATTCTAATGTGTTTTTTTAGTACTCGAGTACTCGTCAATAATGTAATGAGAGTACTCAAATATGGAAATGACTTAGAATGCCCATCCCTAAATCAAATCTGTGGATTCCGATAAGCATTACAACTTGAGTGAGACACACAGAGGGGAGAGATGAGAGGCAACAGTTTGACAAATAAGTGAGTCAGAGAAGAATAATTACACATGACTTATTCTAAGATGAGAAAATTAGACAGTGAAAACACAGCTCTTAGAAGGATGGACTCTTACATGTTCGTTATGGGCAGTTCAAGACCAGTATTTTTCATCATATGTTACGAGACAGTGGCAATTATTAAAAGTAGTAGCATTGAGGCGCCACTAGTGGGTCTGTCCCCCCCGTTCAAAATAAACAAAACGTCTACTGCCAAACATTAAATGAATAAAGGCAATCAGCCCTAGTTGGCAGATGAAATACATATAGTAGCTACCATGTCAAGTGGCTACTTGGTAAGAAGCTATAAAGAGGAGTGGGTGGGCGAGATGACTCTGTTCAGTTATGTAATGGAATATCCCTGGAAGTGGACCTTTATTTTTTAATGTGGAAGTATAAATCAAATACTCAGTAGTATGGTTCAGAGATTCATCTTACAGCCCATTGAGGGCAGCTCCCTGGCTGGTGGATACTGTAAAAATCCACCATATTATCAAGCAGGAATAAAGGAGAGAGTGAAGAAAGAGTCGTGATTTCATTACTTATTCACTTTTATAGTTCGGCCACTGAGAATCTTTTATTCTGACTGGCTGGCAGGTGTCTCTTTTGTTCTTTCAATGCTGTGTCCTTTTCCTATGCTGACTTAAAGCTGTGTAATGTCCACCTTGGAGGGTATTATTCATTACATATCCCCTTCTAAAAGACAGATTTACTTCTAAAACAGCACAGAGTGAGGTCTCAACTTAAAAAAAATACCTTTCTCCATAACAACCATTCATACATAATTGGTATTCTAAACCAACAAAGATGAGCTGAAAGATAGTCAGACAGGCAAGCAGAATATAGGAGCAGAATATATACCCACACCATGCATCCATTTAGTGTAATGGATTTAAAGGATTTATTTATAGTTGTGCAAGAGTGTTGTTTCAGAGCTTTTAAATGGGTGCTGAATTACTTCCAAGAGAAAGAGAGAAAAGATAAAGGCTCAAGAGGAGATATTGGGCTGATGGATACCAAGAAGTGGATGGCACGCGCGCACACACACACACACACACACACACACACACACAGTGCTCACTCGCAAAGCCTCAGTGATAAGAACTATTGATTACACAGAAAGGAATATGGGTTAGAGCTTGGGGTGAGGAGAGGAAGTAGACAGGGAGAGCTGAAAGAGGGAAGACAAAGAGAATGTGAGAGAAAGAAAGGAGTTTTTTCAGGGCATCAATCAGGCAAAGTGATCTGTTGGACCTTGATTTATTTTAAAAAAAAATGGGAAATAATGTCTACAGAAACATGCACCAAGTGCTAAACAGATCTGTCTGCTACACTATTGCATCAGCCTAGATCTTAGATACTCTGACTAACTATATTACTAGAAAATCACAGTGATTTGGTGTTAAAACATTTTGCATGATTGAAAAATAAAAAGGGCTCTGACAAGATTAGAAGATAATCAAACACTATAAACAAAAACACACAAAACAAGTACCTCATCACAAATGCTTTCCAAAGCAGATTTTATGGTAAACACAATTTCTATAAACATAAGAACAGCTGCTCAAACAAATCCTTTCTAATCAGCGTTCCTAGAGCTTAAGGCAGGTTAGATTTAAGACCTTTAAGACTTGTTTTAATGCCACTTGAAATGAAACTTAACCAAAATTCAAGAAAAAAAATAGAATTACCACCCCACTGTTTATGCCTCTGTGCACCAGTCAAGTTTCTCATACAGTTTACATCCATGTCTGTAAAAATATGGATGCTTCACAACCATTTTCCTCCTGACAGCACAGAATATCTATACAAGTAGCACAGTTTCTTTTTTCTTTTTTTAAATATTTTTTAGCCTTTCATGGATAGGACAGACAAGTGTGAAAGAAGGAGAGTGAGAGGGAGTGACATGCAGCAAAGAGCCACAGGCTGGAGTCGATCCCAGGCCACTGCAGCAACTGCAGTGGCAACTTGTACATGGGGCGCCTGCTCTACCACTAAGCCACCGACGCCCCACAAGTAGCACAGTTTCTAGGTTGAGACGCAAGATGAGTGTCACCAATTCAGTATCTGACCAAATGTTTCCCCTGGCATTATTATGTCGCAGTGAAGTTGACCTTTGACCTTTTGGATGTAAAATCTCATCACTTAAACATTTTATCCTATTAGACATTTGTTGTCATAGCATTTTGAATTCTTTAGTTATGGTCAAAAAACACCACACTGATCTAGACCTTTGACCACAAAATTCAGTTCATTGTCTCATCCAAATGAACATTTGTGCAAAATTTGAAGAAATTCCCTCAAGGTATTTTTGAGATATCATATTCACATGAATGAGACTGATGAGGTTCCATAGACTTGACCTTTGACCATCAAAATCTAATTAGTTCATCATTGAGTCCAAGTGGACATTTGTGCCAAACTTGAAGGAATTCCCTCAAGCTGTTTTTCATCTTGCATTCGCAAAAATGAGATGGATGCAAGGTCACAGTGACCTTGACCTTTGATACTTGACTACCAACATCGTATCAATTCACCTTCAAGTCCAAGTCAACCTTTGTGCAAAATTTGTCGAAATTTTCTCAAGGCGCTCCTGAGATATGTCGTTCACAAGTATGAGATGGACAAGGTCACAGTGACCTTGACCTTTGACCACCAAAAACTAATCAGTTCATCGTTAAGTCTAAGTGGACATTTGTGGCAAATTCGAAGAAATTCCCTTGGGGTTTTCCTGAGATATTGTGTTCACAAGGATGGGATGGATGGAAGGATGGATGGACAGATGGATAACATAATGCCTCCGGCCACAGCTATCGCTGGCGTGAAGGCATAGAAAACCCACAAAACAAGTAGCTCATCACAAATGCTTTCCAAAGCAGATTACATGGTGCTCGAAATGTGAACAGAATTTCTATGGATATAAAAACAGCTGTTCAATCAACTCCACTCTAATCAGGGTTCCTAGAGCTTAGGTTAGATTTAAGACTTTTCTGTTTAACGGCACTTGAAATTAAATTTAACTACCCTTAAAAGCTATCCTGATCTGCGCTGGGTTAAAAAAAAATAGATGCTCCCAGTTAAATTGAGATTTCACAAAGCAACAACCCCAAAATTAGGCAATGCTTCATGGAATCTTACTTCCAACACCTTAGCATGCTTAAGACTTTTTAAAGGTCCAGTATGTATGGTGGGTGTAATAGCACAAATGAAATATATGTAATACACCCAACTATTTTTTCATTAGTTTATAATCACCCGAGACTGAGAATAATTGTGTTTTTGTTACCTTAGACTAAGCTATTTATATCTACACGCAGAGTGAGTCCTCTTCCACAGAGTCCACCATGCTGTTTCTCCAGTAGCCCAGAATGGACAAACCAAACAATGGCTCTAGACAGGGCCATTCACGTTTTTGCGTTAGCAACCATAGTTCTCCTACACGCCTGGCACACAGGTTGAATGCAATGTTGCAACTTCACCGCTAGATGCCACTATACACTAGACCTTTCAGACATTTTAATAACAATTAAGGCATTATTTCTTAGATTAATTATTTAATGTCCAGTAAGACTTTTTTACTGGAACCCTGTTAATACAACAGTCATGCCAAAACAATACATTTGTGAATTTCACCAATTTAGATGCCATGCTATGTTTGAACCAACATGACCTGACATGTAACTTAAAACAGAGATCTGTGTGCTAAAGCCAAAATAATATTTCTTTAACAGATACACAAATCTCTTAACCCCAGCCTGAAAGGTCTGAAAAAGTCTCTCACCTCCTCACCATTACAGCTTCCATCATCTCGCTGCAGTTGTTTGCATCATTTGCTCTATGAAGTATTGTGAAATGAATGCTTAGCACCCTGCTTAGCTGCATGTTAAAAGTCATTGAATCTTATCCTTGTGCATGTCTTCAATAATGTCTCCTCTTGCTGTCTTTTCTTTGTCCTGTCAAAGTTAACTATCTGTAAGGAAATGATGAACACATGAAAAAATAGTAGACTGTACTTAGATATTTGACTTTTGAGTAAGAAAGGTCAGTTATAGCTGCCATTATCATTGGAGCTCAATAATGTGACTTTTATGACCTTTACCACCACAGGAGGTCGACCCCTCTCTGAATAGAGGCTGTCAGCTCCCCCTGTTCACTGTTTCCACCCTGCAGTCCATTTTAAAAAAATGCATCTGACATGAACTCATATTAACGCGAACATTATTTCATGTACAGAGTTGCTGTCCTGAAGCTCTTACTCACACAGCAATGTAAATCACATTAAATCGTACCCGCACAGGCTAATGTCTTCTGTATGCTTGCACAATACATACAGTATGTAGACCGCCACTGCATTAGTCCCCTTCCTCACCCTGATATTACTCTTCATGGTGCACTAAGTCAATTAACACCAGACCCCTGTGTATGCTTCTCTCATTTCCCTGGTGATGTACAGTATTATACATGATCACTGAAAGGGTGTTAGGCATAAAAGAGAGACAACCGCAGAGAATGTTGTCTGTGGGGTGATAATGGCAAAGATGAGTGCATTCATGCGTATGTGTATCTTCGACATAGAACCTGAAAGAGTTCTCACGAGCTGCGATATTCGGCATCACTCTCTCAGCACTTTGTTAACACACATTCCACCCCTCTTTCTATCAAACACTTTTCTATTTTCAGTATCATGCAATATTTTTCCAAGTAATATGTAAAAAGAGCTCCTTCACCAACCAGTAATTTACAGCAAAGGCACTGGTGTTAATAAAACAGCGAGTGGAAAACCTAATGCTAAAAAGGACTGGTAGCACAGATGTATAAAGAGAACTGGATACAGCATTCCACTGAAAGTTGCTCAGTAGCACAGGAAGCTAAAAAAGTTGGACTTCCTGAGAATAAACCTGGATCTTACACATCATTGGGCCCATCTAGTTTAGCCCTCCACTAACTTGAATGAGGATGAAATGATAAATCACACAGCTCTTCTAGACTTTCTAAATGTAATCGGACCAAACAAATCAAATCGCCATAGTGAAAAAAGTAATTTCACAGAGGTTCAAAAGAATGCATTCACTGACTTAAAGAAGCCTTGTCACAGTGTAAGTCTGAGGGAAAAAGGAACCACTACCATCACGTGATGAACCCAGAAGGTGTAATTCCACCATTTGGTCACGACAAAAATTGGCTTCAAAGCACAAGGGCACAAGAATTGATCCTTCCAAAGTCCCACCTCTTTTCACTCTGTGCTCCAATAACAGTTGAGCAAGCTTGGTACCTGGCAGAACCTCAGTCAGCTCTCCCCTTTCCTGTTATACTTTAATAATGCTTTTGTGCTAGGTTCATCTAGAAAGACAAATTTTGAAGATGAGTAGAGGATATGGACTGTCCTGATCTTCATGGAAACATTATGTTGTATAGTTGTGCAGTCACGTCTTAAGTTAGCTAATATCAGGACTTGAATGTGTTAACTGGAAACCAAGGTCAAGCAGAAACATCTAAAGACCAACTCAGAGCGAGAGAGATGCAGATAAGTGTGTGATAGGCAGACGAGTGGGTTCCAAGTTACAACAAAGTCACATTGATCACTTGCGACCCAACATTAGCTGTTGACATCAGAATATGGTTCACTGAAGAAATTAAACCCATCAAACAAGGGTCACAAATGATAAAACTGTATTTTTAAGTACGCGTAGATGCCATTTCAAAGTATAAGCATCTGCTGACTACATATGGTATCTGCAAGTGTACAGGCCTACCACATATGATTTTAACTTTAAACACATACACACATATACACATATTTTAACACAGAATTTGTACACTTTGAAATATGAAATGAGCTTAATCATGTTTGTGTGGCATGTACCTTTATTTTTTTGTGTGAACAGCATAAGCTCAGGGGAGGTCAGCTCAACTGCCCTGCTTCATAGCTGTTGCTTAGTAACTGCTTTAGACATCTCCCCTACTGTGATGTTCTGACACATACTTAAAACCAGCACTCTTCACTTCTACAGCAGCGGCATGATGCAACATGATACAACCTGGCCACAATATAAAAAGGGCTCTGAATCGATAGAGGAAAAAGCAGTGTCATTACTGACCCCAGAGAAAAAGATACACCAGGAAATTTCACACTGGCAGTGTACACGCGCTTTAAGGCACGTCTTAAATAAACACTGACCAGACCAGGACATCTATTTTGTATTTTAGCCTTTAGTGAACAGAAGCACGCTGACCTCTAAACATCAGGTTACCTCTGTTGTCAACAGAAGATAAAGAGGAGAACTTTCTAAAGCCAGCAATGGACACATAACGGACCCACTAGCGACAAGATATGCTATGTTTTTCAATTCTAATCAATATGACTGAAGTAAGTTTTTACATTATTAACCAGTAAAAAGTTCAATGATGTTAAATAATCAAATGCAATGCAAGATGCAGAATCAATATCTGTAGTAAAGAATGGAGAGTGAAGCCATGATGTCTGACATTTAACTTCAATTAGTTCTAAACAAGTATGTCAGACTGCCTACTATTAGTGGGCACTATGCTCTTAATCCATTTAATACTGCAGTCTTTCAGTGTAATAAACCAAAGAATCAAAGCAACACTCTTGTCCAGTGTCCATTAAACTACCTGATCTGAGATGTTAATGGGACATTTTGGTATTTTTGAGAATCTATTTTCTCATGCTTTTGTGTCTAAGAAACTTTTAAATTTGTCTGGTATTGACAGAGACCGCTGTGGTGAAACAGGCTGCAGTACCAACCCTTATGAGCAATTGTGCACCATCAATTTACATCTATTAAAAGTGCTTGTTTTAACAGGCTCAGATTGTTATTAAAAGTGTCTGACAACATTATGTATGAGGTCCTTCAGACAAACGAAACAGTTTTCTTAACCTCTCTGTGATCTTATCTGTTTGCGAAGTCTTGTTCTAATTCTGGCGGACTTTTCCACATTGTCAAAATCAGCTATATGTTCAGCCATGACACTGAAAATATTTTAGATAACACAATGTATGCTTTTTGTATCTCAACACCACAAATTCTTTTCAGCTCTCCTCTATCCAAGGCCCAATTACAATCCTCCCCTTGGCCCTACCACTCCATTTTGAGTGCTGCTGCTTGGTTAGGGTATCCTTTTTCTTTTGGGGGATCAAGGGGTAGGGGTACGAGAAAATTTCCAGATTGCTTTGCGATCAGCAGCAGTCTGAATGTAAACAAGCAACATGGCTGCTACATGGCATGGATAGAAGCCCATACATGTAAGTATATCTTTACAAATTACCATGAAAAAATGTTGAAATCTGTCGGGACATCTTAGTTTAATGTAAACACAAAGGAATGTGTAATTTGATTGATTTAACAAGCATATCAGAGAAACTGCTACTGTGTCAGATGTTTCTTTTGACTTACTATTAGAACATTAAATCATTACTTTTAGTTAAAGCAAGCTATTTGAACCATTTGTCAGTTACCTTAAGCTATCAGTTTCTACTGTTTATTCATCACTTTTAGCTACCTAATGCTACTGATGAAGTAACAAGTGCCATCCTATTTCTTAGATTAAGACTTCAAACCCAACCCCTTGTGGCTTTGCTCAGAAGGGCCACTATTTAGTCCAGGGCTCTCAAACTAGTCTGCGACTTCTCCTTCAGCTAGACCTGGTCACAATAACAAAGAGCAAAAAGTAAGGAAAAATGTTTCATTTCTCTGTAGGGTCTTTATCACAATGATGTCAGACACTCCAAATAACAATCTAAACCTGTCAGTGGCAAAAACAAGCAGTTTTAATAGACATTAATTAACGATGCACAATTTCCCGCAGAGATTCAATTGCAGCCTGTTTTGCTGCTGTAGCTGCAGCGATCTCTTTCTATAGTGGACCAATTTCAAAAATTGCTGTCTCAATTAGTCACTTAGACACAAAAACATGGGAAAATAGATGAATGAGACAAAGTGGGTACATGAATACCACTGTGCCACAAAGGCAGGGGATGTAAATCACAAACAGAGTGTACGTGGATTGTGGTAAATAGGTCAGGACATGCAGGGCATTTGCACAGAGAGAGAGAGAGGCAGAGGCAGAGAGGAGGGGTGGCTTTAGGCAGAATTTGCTCCTCTCAGAGTAGAGCTTTCTCCTTTCTGTGTAATACAAACACACATTACATGCATGTGTGATTACACACACAAACCACACACCCTCACAAACATTCCCTGCTCGCACCATCATCTTCTTCACTAAACAACCAACCTTCAACCTGTGACACCTGGCACCGAAAAAGAACCTTTCAAAGTAAAAACTGACAAAATAATATCTCAACTTTGGAGAAATGTCATCCACTTTCTTCTGTTAGGGATCTTCAAGAAAAAGGTGCAGACACACACACACACACACACACACACACACACACACACACACACACACACACACACACACACACACACACAGAGTGTGGTCTGATCATGTGATATCTGTCCTATCAGTTCATTGGCTGGTTGGCCTGTTCTGCTCCACAGGCCACAACATAATAGGAAGTGTGCATCAATCTTTAATGTGACATTTAACACAGGCACACAAAAGCGCACACACGCAAACACAAACACACAAGCACACGCACTTTCACACACAGAGCGGATGTTGTTTGAGTTAATTGACCACATGTAAATGCTGACAGGAATATATTTGCACTTCCAAGATGTCTGCCATGATGAGAAATAACGTAGAGCTGCAACTCTCTTTCTCTCTCTGCATTCTGTCTTGCTCTCTTCACTTCTAACTTACTGACTTACTCTTTATCATTCAATCATTTCAATGTGTTTTCTCTTTTAAAGTCTCTGTTTGAACTCCTCCTCTTTAACTTTCCTTGCATTGTCTCTCTGTATCTTCTCTTTCTTCAGTTTCCCATGCTCTCCTTCTCCTGTGCGTCTGCATTTGATTTGCTTCTACACACTTATTTATTTGGCTAATCCCATTCAAAAGGTGCATTAGTCTCATTTTTGTTTGACAATTGCCTCTAAATTCTAAGTAAGAAATAACTACATAACTAACAAACAATGCCAGTAACTGATCCAAGTAATATAGCAGGCATCCACAGGAAAGAAAGGTTTTGCATAACTTTTCCTGAATGAGTATCTTGGGGGAATGAGCATATTTTATGCTTATATTGGTTTGGTGCAGCCAAGAATGCAGTTTAATATGAATTCATGTTGCATATAAACCTAAGAAAAACAGATTCACTACAACCATGGTTTGACCCTATGAGAGTGGTGTACATCAGTTGTGGAATATAAAAAGGTACATTTACTCAAGTACTTTACTTAAGTATCTTCTCTTCTTTCTTTTCATACAACTTTCTGTTTCTCCTCCACAACATTTCAGAGGGGAAAATTTTACTTTTTACTCCAGTTTGGCAGCTTAAGTTGCTAATGACTTTACAAATTCAGACTTTTGCATTTAAAAAATATGAAGATCTTATCAAATATGATGCTTTCTTATTAATTAGTCTACCCAACAGCAGCCTATAGAGGAATACAACTGAAACAATTAGACCATTATGCCGACAGACAATTATTGCAACTATTTTCATAATTGTTGTAAAAACCAAACCATGCCAGCTTCTCAAATATGAGGATTTGCTGCTTTTCCTTTTTCCTTATTTTAATGAATGTGAGGTTTGGACAATGAGTTTGACAAAACAAAGAATGCTAAATCAGTGAATGAGTAATAATAATATACAATTGTATATACAGTCACACACACACATTGCATTAGACACAACTGGACTGGACTGTGAAATGGGCAATTTTATTTCAATGTGATTTTTCATTTCTATTTATGCGCTTATTTTAACTTAGACTATTTTATGTCTGTTTTAATACCACTGTGTTGTTGTTGGTAAGGGGAAGTGTGGTTGTTGTTTTTTGTCTTTTATGAGCTGCTGGATAGTTGAATTTCTCTTTGGGGATGAATAAAATTCTTTCTATTCTATTCTATTCTATTCTATTCTATTCTATGTTAGTGTAACAGTCACAGGGCTAATTTTCTTCATTGAGATTATTATATTTCTTATACTTCAAGTATATTATTTTCCTGATTTAACTTCAATATGCAAAACAACACTTGTACCGCCAAAGTAAAGTAATTTCCTTAAGTGAATGATCTGAATATGTCATGCACCACAGGTGCGTGTGTAGTGTATGTACTACACAGAGCAACAAAGACATACGACTTCATCTGTCACTCAACCTTAATTTCTCATTATGTCAGTGTGTAATTTTACAGGATGTAAGGTGTACAGTTAAACAAGGGCTACATGCAAGAACGTGACACTTCAGGGAAATGACTCCCCCACCTTCCTCTCTCTCTCTCTCTCTGTCTTTCCTTCGCTGTGTTTCTCCTGCTGTCTCTCTCTCTCAACCCACACACAGGCACTCAGCATAAATCAGGCCCTGCACTTGTAATGGTGATTGACTGTGTGTCGTAATAGCTTGTGTATGATCGCATTTAGAAGATTATAAATAAATAGTGGTCTGTGTGAGTGTGAGTTTGAGTGCATGTTTTTTTTTTTTATTATCTTTTATGGTGGGTGGATTAAGAGGGGTTGGACAAGGTAATGACTAATGTATCGATCCGGACTTAGAAAATCTGGACTCAGCTGGTCAAGTGAAACATACAGTTATACACACACACGCTTGCTTCTGTGCTGATTCAGCGAAATTGTATTTCATAGGGGGCTAAACAAACACCACTGCATTCACACACACCCCGCTTTGTCCTATCGCTTACTGTAAACACACAACTACATATGCCCACAACCAACAAAAGGACTGCAAATGTGCTCAAACTCAGTTTATCTGTTTTCTAAGCTGATGGTGCAAACTAATGTGAAGTTGATGAAATCAAAATGCTTTTCTAAAAATGAAATAGAATGTGACATTACTGTCTGATATTGATGGTTGTTTAAAGATATATCTACCTCATACCTTTAATTTGTCATTTTAAACAACTCCCCTTCATACTCACACACACTAGGGCTGGGTGATATCACAGATCACAGATTCACATTTCCTGCAACTTCCAAAATATCCCCACTCTCCCAGTCAGCCCCCGGCACAAACAAATGACCACATGTACGTACTACTGCGCTGAATCGTTGAGCTGGTACTCGCGGGCGCGGCTGAAACACTCCTGGATGCCTGAGTCGGACCACAGGCGCATCATGGCAGACAGCAGCTCGGCAGAGTAAGGCTCTGTGTCCTCCATACGACTGACCACATCGCACACCATCTTAGCATCCGCCTGGAGGAAACACAAGAGGGGAGAATGCAGGAGGTCAGTATTCTTAGAGGCCTAAGGAGAAGCAGTCTTCTCTAAACTCTAAAAGATGCTGTAGTGGCATCACCACCCAAAACATTAGTATAATCACTGTAAACAAACATAAGCACCACAGAGAGACTGTCAGCCTGTACAATGCATTTTAAACAGTGTACCACTGGGTACACAGACTTTATTTGTTCAAGTACACTACAGTATGACAAATACTTGTCAGTGTATGTGCGATATGAATAATGCAGAAATATGACAGAAAGCAGAAGAGGAAGAACAATGAGCAGGAGTTAACAAGGATAGGGGATGAAAAGGAGAGAAGAGGTGTGAGGTGACAACAATTACAGAAAGCGATTACAGGAGATGACACAAGAGGAGAACAAGATTAGGGGGCGAGAGAAAAGAATAAGAGCATTTCCAGCTCCCAATGGTCCATTTATTCTCCTGGTGAAAAGCCTTTACAAAAGCATCATTTAAAACCCATGTGTCATTACGAACCCTGAGTCAGTACTGATGCAGAAACGCATCAGAAAGCTACTGCTGTTCATACAGAGGCCTGAGGTCAAATACTGTTTTAATGTCATCAAACTGCAATGTGGGCAAGCCTTTGCAAAGATGTTCTAAAAATCATGCCAGCTGGACTTGGACAAAGGTGAAGCTTTTTAAGCTTTTTAAGGCCAGAGCGGAGACTGTTTTCATGCAGCAGTGATCTGGATTTGGTTCCTTCAGGGGAAGAGACTGCTGGTCGGCACTGTGCTCTGAGGCCGATAAATCAGCTGCTGTTAGCTGACACAGCTGGGAAGGAATAACTGTCTTAATACACAAAGCTATTAAGTTCATATGAACCAATGTTGTCACAGTACTAGAATCTCTTTTTTTGATGCAACACCTTGAAAATACCAATATTAAATACTGTTTTTGTGAAGGATATGACATTCAACAGTTTTAATGGGAGATTAAAATAACAGATTAATATAACAAGGCTATAACATGACAACCATGACTTCAAAATCATCTACCCATTATCAAGTAAACTAAATGTGAAATTGTGGTATGGATAATCCCATAGAAACGTGATTTCTATGGACAATCCATAAAAGTATAGACAAGTAACTGTACAAATTTTTAATAGTTCAATACTTTTACACTTACTGAGACTTTGAACAAAACAGGAAACAACAAAAAACTGGTCTTGCGCGAGACATATGATATGTGCGGTAAGAAAATGGTGGCCACCAGTAAAAATATTTTTTCAACAGGGCGTGTTCTGTGGACAATAAAACATCAACGGGTCATCATCCCGATGAGTCAATACAGTATCTATCAATAGCATTATTCAGCGGGGCAAAAACACGTGGCACGTCCCCTAAATGGTAAAGGACCATCGTCACTGACACAAGTGAATACAGCATCTCCTGCACAGCAGACGTTGCAATGTAAGACAACAGGAATGTAGTAATAGCCTACATATAAGTGAATTCGGTTGTTTTTTATGAATCTTAAAACTCATGGTTATTGTCTGCCGGCAGTCCCTGGGCACCTCTGTGCCGCCCCGCCATCTTTATCAGGAAGCAGCGGTGCACAGAGCTTCAGAGAGCCAGGGATGAGAGCAGGTGGGCGGGCAGACAGGCGTCAGATCTGTGCAGAGCACCAGAACAAAAGCACTGACACATCACTGACAGTATAATAATAACACCTAAAACACAAGTTTCAATCTCAGCGGTTTCTGTGACGTGAGAAATACTTTTAAAACTAGTAAAGTCATCTGACGCCACCATTTCAACACAAATTGGTTGTTTACAACTACCTCGCATACATTGACATGCAGCATGTAAATACACTATTTATCACAGTTCAAGCTGTATTTTGTGATACATTTATCGCACATGTTGATATTGCGATGAAGGTAAATTTGTGATATACTGTGCAGCCTTAATTGAAACCATTTCAAATATTCATTATCGATCAATAAGTCAATTTTATATGATCATAGTCCTGCCATTAAAGTGCTTAAGTTATTACATATCATATAAATTAACATAACAATTAGCCATATTGTATTAATTATTACAAACAGGGATGGTATTGGTGGAATTCAATACTGTACCCTTTCCTGTAAAGGTTAAAAAATCATGTCTTTTTACTACATACATGAGTACAGGACTTGTGGAACATTACATTTCTTCTGTTTGATTTAAATAAGACATGTTATGCTGTGTGTTTATGGAAAATCTTGTCAGCCAATTAGCTATGAGTAAACCGGCCACAGAGATGTCTTTTAGATTAGGCTGCCTTCACCAGCACCCTGTCTGAATCCAGTGGTTGATTCCCGCCTCTGATCTCTCCTTTGCTCTTTGTTGTTATTGATTTCTCTTCCGAGCACTGACCTCCTACATGATCATTCTCGCTTACAGTAATATTGCCAGGACCCTGACCTTTGTCCTCTTAAAATTTGGTGGCTTCATATGCTGACACATCAACAGCTGCAAAAACATGTATGTACGCTGCTTTGCTTTGCAGTTGATCTTAAATAAAAAAAAGTCTATCAAGAAGACATTTGTGTCAAAGTACATTCCTGTATGTCAGTCCAAAAATTACTTAATCAGAGACCATTATATAAGAAATGCATTACTGATTCTGACTCTACATTAAAAAATGTACATCTGTTGTAGACAACAGAATATCTTTAAATTGCCTTCCAATGAAAATTATGCAAAATCATATAATAGATTTGTCTCATTTTAATTTAAATCCAACATTAGGAAAGAAGATAACCATACCATCTTCTATACGTTTTCCGGTTGTGAGAAGAACTGCCTTTAGGGGACTTTTATCACGATGTTGCTCTGAGACAGCTCTTTGTATTTAAAGATATTACCATATCAGATATCAGAAACCTAAAAATAGATGGCTTTCAGTTTTATTCCTATAATTTATGCCCTTACTGTTGATCCTAATTTTACAGTTGTTACAAGTAATGCCCTAATGTGGGGAAAAACTATGAACATAACACAATAAGATAATAAAGCTGGCAGATAAAACTGTAATAGCTTTACTGGCAGTTTAGCAATATACAGTAGTTGCATCCCATTAGAAGCTTTAAACCACCTATTCCTTTTTAATATAAGAAATGTATACTTTAAAAAAATACAGTCTAAAATGTCTAATCCCCCTTCTGTATAACGTTACATCAAATTGACAGTGGCATTATAAGCCCTGAGCTTGAAATCTGAGAATCAAATATACAAATAATGGATCAACAAAGCTCGGAATACTTCACTAGTATATACAGTTTCAGTCTACAAGTACTTCTATAAATGTGATATTCTTATCACTGTGGGCTCAGAAACATGTGAGTCAGCAAAATGAAATATAAAACAGAGTAAACACAAGTAAAATACATAAACATGCAACGCTATACCTGGCTAACTCCCTCACTGGAACAATTTGTCATCAGTTCTCACATCCTAAAGACTGAAATACTTTCAACTATGAAACAGTATAGTGTCAGGATTGTCAGGATGAGCGTTGTTATTCCTTTACTGTAATTTTATCCAGGCATTATTGTTACACCGCACCGCACTCAGGCTGAAATTAATAAAACTGAACTCACAATCTGTTTCAGTTTTCACGTACCCCTGACATTCCCAGCATGCCAAACGATCAGAGAGAGATCATAACAGATTACGTGAGATATACTCATCCAGTAGCAACCTCATTAAAACTCACTCATTTACTGAGGGATTTCACCGAGGTGCTAGGCTAACCCCACATCCACTTAGAAAGTTCAGGAAGCTAATGATGACCACAAAGACAACAGCGGACAGGGAGTGATTTCACAATGATGCTTACTGGTAAAATGTCATTGCACAGGATGTTACAACATAGTTACTCAAAGTTTACATTCATTTCTCCAGATTCAGATGTAGACTTTGTCTGTCTATGTCCACTGAAAAATGGAAAAGGCATCTCCTTCTTTCATCTTGCTTTTGTTTTCTTTCTTTCTTCCCTTCCCTTATTATGCAGATACCTTTTTCTTTTCCCTTCCTTGCCCTCTTTCTTTTCCCATCTTTCCCTGATGGGAACATTTTTGTACACAGCACATGCCTCCTGTCTGTATCTGTTCTTCACCATCTATGATAGCCTATAAAAGGCTGCAGTCTCGACTTATTATGCTCATAATCTTTTATTTTTTAACACCAAAGAAGATAAACCTGCTGATAAGGTGCAGTGATGTGCTGCAGGACTTGCCGTCAGTCTCTTAACTTTGATTTCCAAATGTGGGTCCATGTAGCACTCCTAATGGAGCATGACAGTCAACAAAACTGCCCAATCTAAGAGTCTGTTTACACTTAGTTTTAAAATGGTTCTGTATTAGTGCATGTTTTCTGAAAGCTTACGGATACAGATGAAATGGAACAGTACCACTGGAAATCGTGGGGGCAGTGTAGCATAATTCAAGCTAGGTTAGACCATCTGATGTGAAGAAGACATTTAAAAAAATTGCAGTACAGAAGATTTCTTTGCCCAAATGCCACAAGTATTTATAGACCTCACAGATCATTGCCATCTACAAAGCTGCCTCTGTTAAAAGTGCATTATTATGACCTCCTCCAGTGTCTCCTGTTTGTTGTCAGAAACTTTTGACTCTGCCCTCTAGTGCCGTCTTGTGGATGTAACAATGCCATCATAAAAGACGTGTGGAAGTGTGAGGGCAGTGATGTTTACAACAGAGTATAAATGAGCCTTAATGTGTCCTGATGCGTCTCTGTCACACAGCTAACAGAAAATTGTGTCATTGACGCAGGATGTGGTGCTTGTTTTGGCGACAGCACTCCGTAGCTTGCTCATTTTATGAGTTGGACGAGGTACCGTGTGTATCCATTGTTTTGACCTTTGAAAGGAGACTTGTTGGATTTTGCTAGCAGCAATGACTGGCAAGAATGTGGACCTGATAACTGAGTGGGGCTCTTTGATCCTGAAGCAGAAGCAATGTAGGGTGTAAAGAAATCTGAACACAAAAGGTCAGCTGACATGCATGATAAAAACAGGTGTGAACGGTGTCTACTACGATCACCAAAATGCATTTTAAAAAAAACCAAAGAGTCATTGAGTTAACTGGCGGTCTGTGTAACATCAAGCTTACATCTATTAGTTTGTTTGTTTAAAGAAGATGAACTGCATCAGAACTAAAGACAGCAGTAGTTCAGTGATGTTCATTAGGATTAAGTTTCTGAAGCTGATATTATCAGCTGATTGACAGATCAGCTGATAAAGACGCGTCACAACCACCACCAAGTGACACTTCTGAGGAAGGTGGAAGTTTCCACCGAAACATGTCATGGTATGTAACATCCTAACATATGTCTGAGATAAAAGTATAACTAAAGTCATTAAAGACAACAGTGTATTGTTTCCCTTTGGTCCAGAGTAGTGTTGTCACGATATCAAAATCTTTGTTTCGGTACCCATACCAATATGAATTTCGATACTTTCCGGTACTTTTCCTAAGGAAAAGTCCTTCTGGCTACAAACCTTTAGAACAATAAATAGTAGGGGTGTAACGCTACCAAAAAATTGTGGTTCGAAAGTACATCGGTATGGACGTCACGGTTTGGTTGCTCAAATGTTTCACCAAGTTGGTGTTGTCTCGTGTTGTCTCCCTTTGTGAGGCAGACTCTCTCTTGTCTTTTGATAGAGGTGTTATCATACACACCACCGGTGCAATCTGTGCTCCAATAGGGACAAGAAAGGCTTTTGTGTGCATAAATGAGTAAAATAAATTAACTAAATTAATGAACTGAATCAATATCAAAGTACCGGTATTTTCCAAATGCAGTATAGTACCGTTTGGAATACTCTAGTATCGCGGTACTATTTTAGTACTGGTATACCGTGCAACACTAGTCCAGCGCAAATTAAGTTAACTATATGTGTGAAAGTGACATAAGTCTTCTACTTGCATTCTGTGTGTACACAATTACTGTGCACTGTAAATAACAGCAGATCACAATTTGAACTGAGTCACTGGCTTATAAACCTTCAACCAGACCTGTCAGTTCCTTTAATATTCCTTTATCGTAAGGAGTTTGCCACCTCTTGTCTATCACTCTCTGCATCCAAGCATACCAAATCTCCACCTACTTGACCTCATCCGCTCATTCAGTCTTTCTCTCGGCCATTAGCATCCCTCCATCATCATCATCTCTGTCATAGTCTTCATCTATCTGACCTCTATCAGTATTCATCTCTCTACGGTGTTTTTTTTATCTGTCTGTCCTCCATCTCTCCTATCTGTGCCTATGACCATGTTTGTTTTGTTCTTCTCCATTTGTCCTCCCCTGGTGTCATGTTTCTGTTTCCTCCCTCCATCTTTCTTTCTCTCCTTTCCTCTATTTGTCTCCCTGTATTTCTGTCCCTCCTGCCTTTCATTCGTCACACCAGCCTTTCCTCTCTCATTCCTGCCTATGTCATTGTCCTTCGGTGAGTCTCCCCTCTCTTCCCCCCTATTTTTGTTTCCCCGCCGTCTCAATCTCCCTCCCAAATATTTCTCTCCTCTCTTTTAATCACCAATTTCTTTCCCTTTCATAACTACATCCTCCCCCTCTCTGTCCTGCTCTGCTCCTCCCTTTCTCACCTCTACGACACTGACATGAGCTGCAGTGTCCTCTGTTGTGTTAAACCATTTTTAACTCTGTCACCAAGGTGTGTGTGTGTGTGTATAAGAACATGTGAAAAGTGAGTTTCTACATTACATTATGGACTGATTTATTTCTGTGTGTCTGTTTGTGTGTTTTTGTACATTCATATGGTTCAACATGATGACAGTGCAGGACCAGCAGCTCACACACACATTAACAATCATACATATTATACATTTTAACCGTTATGTACTGAGAGAAGGTTTATGGAACATGTATGGTTAATAGCAGCGGTGCTTTGCTTCAGTTTCATACTGTTCATTTAAATTCCTCACTGCCTCGCTGTTAAGTCACACTGTGTTAGTCATTCACTCTGACTGTCTGTTATTGTTGTGAGACCAACAAGATATCTTCTCGATCTCTTGCTGACCAATAACACCAGAACACAATAATGTCAGGGCTGTGTGTCTCACAGCTTATACACCCCTTAGATTCATTGTTGCAGATATGAAAGTGTTGAGGCTTCCTGTCTCCTCAGTGACCTTTAAAATCTCTGAACTCTCATGGACACATGCACTTCATTAGTGCGCGTGCAACAGTTTCTCTGTGAAGAAAGGATTGCTGATGAAGTCCTACAGTATGTATGTGTGTAAGTCAGAGTAATCATAATTCTTTGTAATTATTTTGGGGGACTTGTTATTGTCACATCTGCAGATTTATTCTCTATTTCCATTTTTATAAATTCCGCGCATGTACCTTATATGGAGTATTTGTACTTTTGTTATTGTGTAGTTTTAGCTCTAGTTAAAGTATCACTGATGGGAGGAAATTTTGTATATGGCAGTAACTAATCATTCTTTTTAATAATACTATAATATCAAATTAGTGTCAGTTAATAGAGCAGCACAAAAACAGGAGATACACACTTTATATAAAAAGGTACAGGAGTCTGGAAAGAGACTGTACAGACTCTGAAAATATTGTGTAATATCATTATACTTTATTTATAGTTTAGAATTTGTTTTAAGTGTATTTTCTGCATGTAATTTGTTTTTCGTTTTAGTCAGCTTTCAGTAAAAGTTTTCTGAAACCAAAAATAGTTAAATATTTCAGTTTATGATATGTAATACCTACTGTGGCTTCTGTCTTGGTTGTACTTTAAGTTGATGACAGTCTTGATGAATACATGTGTGTATGTTCCAGTCATTCAACTCCAATGACAGATGTGCTATCTTTTAGCCAGCTCTGAACCCCTGCTTGGACAGTGAATAGGCAATCATCGGTGCTTCCATCATCATCACCATCACTGTCATCGTCATCATCATCATCATCATCCCTCCCACATCCTCTGCATCTGTTCCTTTCTCTCCTTCCTTACCTCTGTCCCTCCATTCAATAGCCAATCACAGCACTTCGGCACTTGCTGTATGAGTTTCCACATCTCTGTTATTGTCCCTGATCTATAGCCAATCATCGCTCTGCACAGCACATCGGTGCGCCCACCACCTATTTATCTGCCTAAACTAACTGTACCCAACATATATTCACCAAATTTATATTAATTTATGTATGTGTGTGTCATCTAATGCGTGCTGAAGTGAGCCCAAGACACCTGTAATCAGAGAACAAATGTGTACAGTTTGAAGAGTTACACAGACAAATTACAAACATCCCCTACTCTGACCTTTACCATTTACTGAGAGCTGTACACTTGAAGTCCTCTCCCTCCACTGACTATACTCACATCCTGTTAACAATCTGCTCATTTACATTTAGACCTGGAATCGGACTGACCCTGCTCACACTCAGCAAAGTAGGAGGAAACTTCCAACTGTAGCTCCCAGTGGCCCCTTCAGCTTCACAAAGCTTTTACGTTTTCTCATATAGGTATATACATGCAAACTGTTAACAGAAAATATTTTATTAGAAACATATGTACATGTCCTTATAGTAAACTTATTAAGGCACAGGTTTATTTCATCCACAGCTTCATCGAGTCCCCTTCAGGGGTCGGAGGCAGGGGGGTGGATTACACATAGATATCTGTTCCGCTATCATCATTTCTACAGTATTACAAATTGTAAAAGTGCTGAAATAATCACGTCTACAGCCATGCTAGAGACTCTGTGAGGCAGCACTGAGGCACAGCAGAGATTTGAACTTAAAGCTAATGTCAGTATGCTAATATGCTCACATGCCAATGTTTTGCAAGTAATATTTGGCACTTTCACCATCTTAGAAAAACGTTCGGTAATTACCACTAAACACACTACAGCTGAGGCTGATGTCATTAGTGTTGCAGGTACTTGCTAACAAAGCAGAGTACTGTACAAACTGTAATTTTTGACCTGATGGTGGTGCTAAAAGAAAAGCAAAGGAATCACCAACATTACTATAATTCTTCTTGATATGAACAAAATGTCAGGATTTCGTTCAGTTTGGACTAGGGGTGCAACAATTTATCAGCAGCACATCGCTATTGGACGAAATTCGCCTTGTTGACTGCTATTGGCCTATCAGCAAATAAGATGTCTTTCACTGCTGGCAGTTGTGTTATATCACATCAATTTTGCAGGGACTAAGAAGAAGAGCTCAAGACTAACAGTGACCCGTCATTCCGAGGGAAATGCGTTTGAGATAAACAGAGATCAACGTAAACTCACTTTCAATGTGTCAGGGGGTGCACCCTTTGTTTCCTCTCATAATGCTACATGGTTAACAGCACATCTGTGTTAACATCAGCTTGAGGAGAGCTAGTTAAGCTGAATGGTAGGTGTTATAGTGGTAGGATGTATATTTCAGTGGCTTGTCCACATGTATATTCACTCATGTACTGCTTCATTATTAACAGATTTAATGAATATTTTTTGCAACAACCTCTAGCAGTGCTTCACCCTTCATCTTCCCCTCTGTTCTCTAATCAAGAAGGAGTAAATAGACAATGCTGGTGCAACATTGTAGAGGACAACAATAACAAAAGCAAAAGGGGAAAGAAAAATGACAACTGGCTCTTTTTTCCTGCAGGCGCAAAGCCAGTGCTAGGACAAATGCAATTTTTATGCAATTTTCCTTGGGCGCAAGACCAGTTTTCTGCATCTGCGCCCCCTGGCACCAAGCGACACGTTTATGTCCAGTTGGAAGAGAAGCATGCTGAGGCTGTGTTTATGCTGATAATGCAAAGAAAACCTACACAGACCACCTCTTACCAAACGTAGGGCAATTTCTGTGTAGCATACGAAAAGAAGCTATGTTAAGTGTAGTCTCTTTTGATTTGCTGCCAATCGATATTTGCATCAATACAAATTTTAATGTGACAAAGATTCTAACTAATAATATAATCAACTTGAGTATATTTCAATGCTACTGCTATTTGATGAGCCGGTCGCCCACAACAACTTACAGGATGTTTTATTGTGTAGTTGATTAAACACTTGCTTCATCACACAGCAGCAGGTATGATATGTGTGTTGAAGCGACAGTCTCTGATTTGAGGGAGGGAGTGTGTGCAACTTGACACAGGGATGGCACAGCAGTGTGACTTCATTGATTAATTAAATCTCCAGTGAGTAATTTAAATAATTTTCTGCCTTTACTCACAGATTTCAAGTTTACCAGGAAAATCATCTAAGATGCCCTCATGATGAGTCCTGACCTCCATCTAATGTTCAGACATTTATACTACAGTAAAAAGCAAGAGTCTAAGACTTTTCCATGTCAGGAGGATTATTACAGGGACTCTTCTGTTCTGCCACTTCAAACTATTGTCTGTGCAGTTGTGGCTAAAACCAAGCAAACATATGGCTATAATCTGTAACACCACAAAATTATCCATCCAACCTGTAATAGATGCAGCTCACTAATAATGTAAGTGCAAACATTTTAACACAAAGTCACACAGTCTTTTTTTTAATCTCCTAAAGTCTGCCCACAAAAATAAAACTCAACATGAACTGATCTTTTACCTGCAATCACCGCTAACTCAACTAACCTGACCCGTTAATATAAAACCTGATCTGACCTATAATGAAACACAGACTCAGAATTGCTGCTGGGCAGTGAAGGTTAAAGGTTGGAGCACAGGGAAACTGCCAGGACACACAATGGAGAGAGGTAATAAATAAATGATAAAATAAATGAAAAATCACTTCCATGCTGGAGGCACAAACACCCTCCATATTTTCAGTGGCTTATGTCCACTTGTTTTCCTTCTGCTCGGACCAGCTCCATGGCGCAGGCACACACTCACCAAAATCCTCCTTACTTTATGCACAACTGCCACAGCATAAATACCTCCATTTGTTATTTAAGGGTTGTGTATGTGACCTCCAGTAATTGCATCCTGAGCAGAGAATCAAGTCATGCTACCTTTACAGTGGCATAGAGCGACTTTAAATGTTCGAATGAGACAGCAGGTATGATAACTGATTGTGTGCATTTTTCTAAACACATTTCCACATTCCATAAATACATTTCTTTGTTTAAAGGCATATCGGCTGTTAAATTTTCTTTTTTTTCTCTGTGTTGGATAAATGGCAACTGGTATTTCACAGACAAACAGACTCATTTATGTTGAGCGGACTTTATATAACCCTTTGAACTCCGCAATACCGGTGGTTCTTTAGTGTCTGCGGGATGTCTGATTTAAAAGGGTTAAGGAAATAAATAAGCATTTTCAAATAGGGGTCAAATAAGCAGAGGAGGAGATGATGTAGTATATTACTATTTGGTGTTGTGTACTTTTTTTTTTTTTTTTGCATTATGGAGTTTCAGGTGCTTCATGGAGATTCACTTTTGTCCTCTGCCTCAGAGACCTCAGCCTCTCTGTTACACCTGTGCTGCTTTTAAAGGGGATGAGACGAGCTCATTACTGAAACTCAGCTTTACTTCCCTTGCTGATTCTTTATTCCTCTGACTTATAATGTATCCAGCCTCTCTTCAATGTTGCGACCAGCTGATCATTGTAATTGAAAAACTTGCTGGTCACGCTTATTTGTGTTTACACTCTATTTCAGTGTATTTTGACTCATAGCTCAGTGTACCTTTTAATGGAAACACTGTTTGACAATCTGTGTTGTGTCAGAGAAACATGAAAGGGGCTACATGTGATTCATTTGCCCTCTGACAGTGTGGTAATTTCTGTGTTTGAAAGAAGAGCAACAATATCCATGAGCCACATTTAAACCCAAGTCAATGGTCTGCTGTTTGGCCTGTTGAGACACCATGACACCCTGAACATACTCTCTTTCAAACATTAAACTGGAGATCTCTCCATCTGTCATCCTTTATTAGGCACTAATCCCACTTGAAGGGGTTTGATTTGATGTAAATGTGTTGCAACATGCAGTAAAGCGCTGTTCCAGCTTCCCCTCTGCTACTGATGCTCTGTCCACTCTGTAAGCAGCAACACAATGCCTGATATGGGATGAGAGAAAGTGTGTGTGTGTACATCTGGGTGTGTGGTTATGAATGAGGGGTAGTGAGAGAAGAAACTGAGCCTATTTTCTCTCTATGTGTGCTTGTGTGTGTGTGTGTGTGTGTGTGTGTGTGTGTGTGTGTGTGGTGTGTGTGTGCAGACAAAGTGTGTTCCAGTTTAAAGTCCTGGGCATTGGGCCACAGACACACTTTAAACCCACAGCCCAAGCCAAGGATACTGTCTAAACAGACATATTGGGAGGCACAGGGTCAGTGTGTGTGTGTGTGTGTGTGTGTGTGTGTGTGTGTGTGTGTGTGTGTGTGTGTGTGTGTTAATGGACTGCAGAGTGGAAATGCTCCTTTTTCTCCTATGCGGCCATGTTTGTGTATGTGCATGTGTTGAAGTTTGAGTCGAGTACAGGGAGAAGCACACACACAAACACACCCACACACACACAGTCACAGTTGTCAAGGAAACAGGGAAAGTAATTATCTTTTAACCTTTGCCCGATTAAATTATCCACTCTTATCTAGGGTGGCTCAGTGATGCTCTATTAGATTTTTCTTTGTTAGAGTTTGAATTTTACAAGTAGTCCATTAGTCAGATGTTTTAGTCCAAGTCTAACTCCGGATTTAATTATTTTACATAGAAGAGGCAACAATAATTTCTTGCTGTCACACTGCTGTTTCAGCCTACAGTATGTCACACACAAGACTAAACCTGAGTTATGATAGAGCATTTGACAGTTTTGATGAGTGTAGCTCGCACTATAGGGCCACTACTAAGTATCTTCTTTATGCATCCTTTCCATTTTTACGAAAAATTAATCAGCAGTGGTAACATGCCACTCCAGTGTGTGATTTTCTTTTGGTCAAAAGACGCATGAAGGGGATGACATTTATCACAACATCATCAACCTCTAGTGTGACATATGATATATGTGTCAGCACCACTTTATAAATGGTAACAATGGCATAACTTGGCAATAAAAATGATTTACCTTCTCTGTTATATCGCATCTGATCTCATCCTCTGCTTAGAGGCTAAAACACCCCTGAATCTCATGGTTTTCCTAATTTGCTGCTGCTTCTTTGAGTTAGCTGCTAACTGCTTCGGCTGCTTCTAAATCTCCCATGGTGTGTCCCATGCAAAACATGTCATTAAAACATCACACGTCCCATCCTACCAGCTGTCCTGTTCATGCAGACACCCTTTTGGTGCTATTTGACCTATTAAGTCATAAACCAAAGTATTGGACAACAAAAAAGTAAAACTAATGATGGTGATTGATGAAAAGTCAACAGTGTTATGATTCACACTGATGAGGACAAATGTCGGTACCAAATTTCATGGCAATACATCAAACCGTTATGGAGATATTTTAGTCTGGAACAAAAGTGGTGAACCAACCCACTGACAGACAGATATAGCATGTTTAAAAACAACTGCTAACGTGGTTTGAATTGTATACGTGGCTAAGAAATCATGTTTTCCCAGCAGACTTGTACCGAACTGTGTTCTTTTAATCCCCTGACCTGATGAAGGCTACTGGGTTTCTCCTTTACATCATGTTTAAAAAAAATCTAATTGCTGCAGGTAGCTGACAGTAATCAGATTACTCGACTGCATGTTACCACACCAAATGAGAGCACTTCCCATCATGAAGACCTTTGTGTCTAACATTCATATAAGCAAAGGAGCTGTAAAGTAGATGCATCTTATCTTGTATCAACCCTTAAGGGAGCTGATTTTGCAGTCATGCCCAGCTTTTTTATGCATTATCCCATTTGTTGTGCAGTCATTTATCAGCTGCATTAATCATCTGACATGAAATATTGACTTAAAATTATTTTGTTACAAGCTTGAGTAATTCAGGGCCATCTGCAGTAACAAATGAGTAATGTGTTTTGGCAAAAGGTATGGCACGCTAATTTGATTATAAATCAACAAAATGAACTTGACTGACTCAGTTACTGGCTGATTGATTTAGTTACGCATCAATCAGTTAAATACGGTGTGGTTTTCCCCAATAACTGACCACAGGACGCCTTCACGGGCCAATTACTATCAGACATTCAACACTGTCATATAGTACACGTTACTGATGAGAAAATATCTACTCTGTCTCACATCCACATTTTGGTAGATCCGTGTACAGACGTGTGTATAGCTTTTGACTTTAAAGACTTTGTTTCACTTCATCTTATAAAAAGTGAGATCAAATATCTTGCCCCTCTGTTTTCTCTTCGTCACACACACAATCCAAACAAAGACGATGAGTCACACACCCATACTAATGAAATACGATGAGCGAACTATAGAATGCACTGTGTGTCTGAACAGTGTGTTCAGACAGAACACAAGGCCTATTTTAGAGCAAATGCATACAAAGTCAGTGGAAAGATGTGATTGGACATGGATATCCAAGGGCTGCGTGTCTGCGCAGGTTTAAAATGTTTACCCTTGAGCTGAGAGGTCATAGCGAGCCAAACACAGACACACAAAAACTCTGGTGTCTGCTGCTAGCAGCTTGGTACATCATAGAGCTAGACTGATAAATGAACCAGGCCCAAGATGTGATCAAATTATAAGCTATGCTGTAGGATCAATTTAGATTGTCTGCAGATTTTCCACATGGTAAAAAAAGACATAAAATCATATTCAGATCCACAAAGGATAGTGTGCATAAGAATAATCCACCTGTTGAGCTGCCACACAGTCATGCACAGGGTCAGCAGTCTCTAGCATTGCTTCACCTACTGCCAAAAAGCATGGAGAGGGGAAACTCCAGTAACACTTGAAGTATACAGAGCAACTTTATTACAGTAGTACTATCTGATTTAGTATATCACAATCAGGGTTTGGAAAATTAGCACCTGCCACATGCGAGTAAATTGTCGGCAGTGGCGTGTAAAATCCTCAGACCATCTGCTAATTTGGCAGACAGAGAAAGGCACAACAGAAAGACCTGCTAAAAGCAACGCTATTGGCTGCAGAGCCTTACTTGTTGTGAATGTGAGTCAAAGTTCACTAAATTCTAACCAATAATCATCAAGACAAAGATGTGCTCACACATACTATATATGCCTACTTGTTACTGTTTCAGCTGTACATGGGCATAGTGAAGGCGTGCTGGTTGGGCATTTTAAATTAAATGATGTCTAAATATTATTCCTTCATTTAGTGCATAGATTTCAAAAGTTGCAGATAATCTGAGTGACTGACTTGTCACTTGCTGCTACAGCGGCAGGCAGTGGGAAAAAAGTTACATTCTGACCCTGATTAGAATAACCACTGATTAATAGCATAAAAAAGCTCAGTTCCATCTGGTGGCACTGGCCAGATGTTTTAGACAACATAAAGATTTGATATGATGTGAACGTATGTACAAGACAGAGATATGCATGACTAAAACACAGGCAAAAACAATGTGACAACAGACAATAAAAAGTGTGCATGTGAGAGAGTGTGTTTGGGGTTGACGTCACAGTGAGCGTCGGCCATCAGATATCTTGAAGAAAAAACATGGCTGGCATTCACCATCAACAATCTGTTCTCACTCCCATTTCTCTCTCTCTTTTTCTCTCCCACCCCTCCTGTCCTCTCTTCTATTTTTGGACTTGAGTTCTCTTTTCAATCATTTTCTTCATCCCTCTTGTCATTCAGATCTCTCTTTTTCCCTTTCCCTCTTCTCCCTCTTGTCTCTTGCAGTCTAACCTTTATCAATCCTCCTCCGGACAAACCTCACATGACGTCACTGTAATACACTGGCCTACAACAACGGTACAGTAAATACACACCCACACATGTGACTTTACTCGTCCATCGTTATATATTCGATCTCTCTTCTCTTTTTCCACCTCATATAGTTTTTCCACCTCTCCCTCCACTTTATAATTTAACCTCATTAGCATCTCTTTTCTCTTCTCTCCTCCTCTGTCGTCTGCTGGCACGACCCCACCCTCTCACTCAGTCTCTCTTTCGCTCTCTCTCACTCCTCTGCATCATGTGACTCTCAGCTGCAGTTGCCATGGTGACCATCCTCATTTCCCAGGAATGCAATCTTGTCTCTGATTTTCTCTCTCTCTCTTCATCCATTCTGCTACACACTCCTCCTCCATCAGCATCATCCTTTCTTTCCTTCATCTACCCATCCAGCTTCCCTCCAGCTCTGCTTTCGACTCCACCTCTCCTCGCTTCTTTCCTACTCCTCCTATCCATCCTCTTCTATTTTCCTCTCAATATACAAAAAGATTGAAATAAAGATGTTTAAAACCTGTCATTTCTGCCTCATTCCCGCATTTCAATCAATTAAATTCAACTCGTGTTATTGATATAGATGTCAAAGCATCTCACTAGCTTGAGGTACACATACCGCCTCCTTCACTCTCTCTCCCACCCTCCCTGTCTCTCCTTTGGTCTCTCCCTTGGTCTCTCCCACTCCCTCCCTCTCTGTAGCAGTTGCTGAATAATGGAAGTGATGAAATATTAAATTGTTGTTCAGCCCTCCTGTAGACGGCCCCAGTGGAGCCCTAACACACACATACACAGACACACACATATGTATATATATGTCTGTGTGAGGTCCACGCCTTGCTCCGATGGAGCTTCCGCTGCCACCCTCACAGGGCACCCTGCAACCACACTCACCACACCACACACACACAAACACACAGAGGAAGGAGGTGGCGAATATGGGGCATGTACAGTGCATGCTGTTATATGAGTGGATCGTTAAAACACACTTAGTCAATAGCAGCCAGAGAGTGCGGTAAAAAAAAAAAAATCAATCCTACTGTCCCCACCTCAACCCCGAGAGAGACAGAAGAAGAGATGGAGAGAGCAGGAGGAGGAGCGAACGCAGCTTTGCGTGTAATCATAAGCATGTACATGAGTGTGTTACAAAACATTATTTATGCAAACTGCTTGTTGGGGGGGCAGTATGTTTATAAGGGTGCTGTCAGTCTCCACCTACTGTGGAGAACAATATTGTGGTGATGGGAACAAATCGCAGCAGCAAATGGTGGATGTGCAATGAGCTTCAGGAGCATGTGTTCACACCAGTTGGGCTCTGATCTCCTCTGAAATCTCAGGTTTTTAATTAAAAAGGCCTCGTCTTGGCTGTGTGTGTTTTTCACTCTAGCTCTCGTAGGAGAGTCTGAATGATCAGTTTACTTATTAGTCACTTATTCATCAATTCTATAGCCAGATAAAAGGCTGGGTCTATATCCGGCTTCCAGCAACAGCTGCATCAAGATGCTAACAGGATTATTTAAACTAGAGCTGAACATGACAAACTAAAAGCCAGACAACCATTTTTCCTCTCAATGCTTCATACTATAAGCTAGCAATATGGCCTTCTATCAAGGTATATGTAAGTTTATATCACAGTCATGGTATATATCACAAAACAGTAGTTTTTCTGTAGATTCAATTAAGAAATTGTTTAAAATAACCATACCATACTTCATCACATGTGATTATCTACCATGGTAGCTAAATCTCTTCCGGTGGGCATAATTCTGCTGCTGTGTATACGGTGTATACCATCATATTGCCCCTACTGTGTTTTTGTCTGTGTTAGTCTCACTGGTGTGAAGTGGGCAGGACTACATTTGAAGAAGATGATGTATAGCCATCAGGATTAAATAACATTTGAAACAAAATCTGATAATGGGGCTGTTGGCTCATGTTGACAAAAGCCACACCTGCCTGCTGAAGATTAAGAATAACTTTGGCATTTTAACAAGTAGCCCAATTCCCAAGGAGTTTTCCTTTCCAAAACTTAGTCAAGTAACTTGATTACTGAAAATCATCGATGCAAATCAAAGCTTTGAGTGTCTATTGTAAAACCATACTAGCCAACCCCAATAGCCCAACGTTAGTGCTTCAGCATCTTAGCAGAAATGATCAAATCAGTCAATGGAGTGAACCCCACACAGGGTAACGTTAACTTTAGCAGTTAACCTAGATCAATATGACTGCTTGAGCAGATGAAGGTTCATAATGATGTAAGTAAATCATTGCTTACTGTGTGAGTTTCAACCAGCTCTATGTCATTGCAATGTGGCCAGTAACATTACATGCTAATGAACAACACTCTGCTTCAAAACAGGCTGCCAGCCTCTGGAGCACCCGCTCAGCAGGAAGAGGGAAGCTCCAGGGCAGCACGGACCAAAGCCACACACTGTTCATCTGTACAAACTGCCCACACTGTGGTCACACAGAGCTGGTTGAAAATAACACCATTCGGATCATTAATCAACGCAGTGGCTGGTTAGGCTTCCAGATTGACTGCCAAGTTTATTTCTAGCAAAACTAGCCACAGAAAATAAAATGCTGCAGTGATTTTGTATATTTACTGTTGCCCTCTAATGAAGCAAAAGAATTTCTTACTAATGAGTTGATTAATCAATGGATTCAATAGATTAAATTGGCAGAAGACTTGATTACTAAAATAATTGATGGCTGCAGCCCTAATGTTATCATGAAAAACATTTTCAGGGGGACTTGAGGCAATTTAAAAAACAAATGAGGCTGACTTATGAATTATGAAATACAGGGAGAAAGAAGGGTAAGACATGCAACCCAGCTGGAATTAAACTGGAGACAGTTGCAATTAATACAGTATGGTATGCAGCTTGACCACCAGGCCACCAGTCACGTCAAAACTATCTATGTTTTAAAGTTACCAGTTTTGGTTTAGTACAGTCAAAGATAAGACGTGTAGGCTGAAAACGTTTCGTGGCAGTTTAACCAATATGTATGTTGGTGTTACTGCACAAAAATAATGACTTTAATATTGCTGCCAGCCAAGATTATGCAGACAGTCAATTTCGATTGTGATAACTGTACAATGAAACTTTTATTTCACAAAAATATATCCACTGAAAGTTAATTTAAAAACATAATCTGATAAACTAATTCCATTATTCTGCTACCATCAAATAAGCATGTAATCACTTTCAGCATCATTACTGGTTAAGACTTAGAGGAAATGTGAGTCATCAAACAGGTTTCATTTCATTCCTACTAATACAAAGATGAATAGGGAAAAAACAGGAAGTGCAAAGTTAGCAGCTATGAAGAGTTATGTTGTTATGGCAATGATATTCTGGTCTGGTCTGTCACACCAACACACGACACACACACACACACACACACACACACACACCTTTTAGAGTAGGAATGGGAAGTTGGCTCAAACAAAGGTGTGCAATGCTTCATTTAATTTCAGTTTTAATGTGAGTGTTCCAATTTACACATCTAAATCAACAACACACTCAAGATACAAGCTACATCCTGGACACCAGTGGATCACATCTGTGGCGGTTGTGTCTACACACGCAATCAAACATTAACTGAGAGAATTAACTGAACCATTTAACCTGCAATGCTCATGACATAAACCCTCCTGCCACACCCAATGTAATTACTGGATGATATTGAGAAATGGGTCATAAGTGGAAAATGAATGAGTCTGTGCACTTCAGATGTTAAGACCAATAAATGGGATGGATACACCCCCTGAAAACAGCTACACAGACACCCACACAAGCATCAAGACCCCCATCCATCTTTGTCAACAGCCATTCTTAAAAAAGGCCTACAACAGCCATTTCTCTCTCTCTGGCGCTGACCGTCTGTCCCTACCTGTGCTGGCCTGGGACTTTTTATTAATGATCTCTCTGCTGAACCCAAAAAAAACCAAACTGGAATATCCGTTGGCTTGCTGGCTATTAGCCTAAAATGTCATGTCTGTTTCTCTGTTTTGCCACATACTCTCCCATTTCTGTGTAGGCCTGTCATAAATATCAATATTAAAGAGGTAACAGATAGCATATTTTCCTAAATATATCATTATGAAAATAATGTGGGTTGCACAGGATAGTGGCCACAGTAAAATCAGACTATCAGCGTCCCATAGGTTACTTAGTGACTTTGCAATAAGCTTCTGCCACCGGTGCCGAAACTTCACGGAAAAAATCTGCTTTACGTCAGGAAACGCGTCATGTATTGTGAAATTAGTCCTTATGAGGAACTGGCCGGGCATGAGACAGTTGAGTCACGAGCACAATGGCAGATGGAGAAAGTTTGGAGACAAGTGAAAAATGGCCTAGCAAAAGATAATGAGCCCCTCTGTCTGAGGAGGCAAAGAAGTGCAAAAAGGAGAGTGATAAAAGAAGAGGAAAAACAAGGGGAATCATTCTACGGCAGCCCTCGGACAGAGATTCTACGCATTCTCATTCTACATAGAGGCACATCGGTGGCTTTACAGCCTACATTTTCTTGATTATCTCCAATCCCCAGGGTCAATTTGGTTGTTGCGACAGTGTGATGCAACACCACTGATGCTAGGTGGCGCCAAGCAAAAAAAAAAAAAAAAAAAAATCCTATCTGTTGCCTCTTTAAGATTAGCGACTTATAACATATAATACACATGTATGTACATACATACATATATACACATATATATGTATGTATATATATATATATATGTATATATATTATTTTTATATAAATATAACAAAACATATAACAAACAGCAAAGTTTTCCCAGCCATTTTTAGATTTGTGCAATGATTCCCCCTTTATTTCTCTCCACACCAACCAAAATAAAGTAACACTTCAAAGACAACACAGTGTAGCTTACTGATAGCCTGCAGCTGCACTTTTGGAGTGGAAAATGCACAGTCTTGATAATAGTTAGCTTATAACAATGACAAAGGTAAGTGCAGTGTGCCCGTAGCCTCACTAAGCTTGTTGATTAGTCACAAGAGGAATAAATTTATTTTGTTTTTGTGAGCCAAATTTTGTATTAAATCTCAAACTGTGTAATTTTGGGGTACTTCTATAAAGGAGTCCTTTATGTGTTAATTAGTATATACATATACATGTTGATTTTTTTTTCATATTTCTACTTCAATGCCTAAATATTCTTAGCATTTAGAAGTAAATTACTCTTTGAAAGGATGTACTTAGAATATCATACTACAGGTTACAATACCATTATATCAGTGTCATGACATGGTCTTCGATGGCAATTATATCGTTTATCACAATTATATCTGGAGCAATATATCATCCAATAAAAGTGGTTATGATTACGTGCCTATTTCTGTTGTCATCTTATTCTGTTTTAATTCATATCCCATCACTGTGCTGTTTTCCTTGTGTGAGACAAAGTGGTTGCTTGTTTTCTTGTGTTCAAATAAAGGAGGCAGCATCACACATGATATGATTAATGAATCATTACTTTTAATCTCTTCTTTGACTGGAAGGATGCTTAGTGTTGTGTTCTTAACAGCTGTGATTTATTAATCAGAGAGAGAAGATTAATTGTTAATCAACACTTGTACAGAAGGTGATCCACTGTTTATCACCTTTTCAAGTCTTCATTAGATGGGTTGAAAAATTATTACTCCTCCATTTCTTTTTATAGCTTGCATTACTTATTCTGTTTTATCCTTGTTTTCTTTTTGACTTTTTCCCCACTGATTCAGCTTTGCTAAAACAGCATGATTTCCCCACAGGGATCAAAAAGTCTTGATTCTCTCCATATCTGTTTCTTCCTCAGATTTTCTGTCACGCAAACACCCCCCCACCCCTTCTTCTCTCTTTAACTGTCACCGTTTGTGCTCTGAGCTCTCTCTCCTTTCACTTTCTCTCTTGCTGAGAAACAGTCTCTCGGCCAATCTGCCTCTCTGTCACTCACTGCCTCTTTATTCTCACACTTCATCTATACTTAGATCCAACAGTGAGCTGTCACCTCTCCACTTTCCCATCATACCTCGACCTCAGAGTCTGCTGGTGAAGCACACACACACAGCACAGCGACACTCATCAACACTGAATTCAACAGTGAATATTAAATGAACTCAGATGAAACATTAAAAGAAAAAGACTTGATCGAACCTTGGAGAACTGGAAGCTTACAGAGATCAAACAGCACACCTCTGTGCTTCAGACTTTGTACAATAGATTCTCATATTTCTGTCGGCACAAGGGAGACCATGAGAGCTGTTATATAAAGCAAAGATAAACAAGCAAAGAAGAGCTGCAATATTTAGGATAACAAGCAGTTCCTATGTCTGGGTGTTGGCTCCCTGGCAGTTTAGCAGACTAATTATATACATTATAGACATGTGCACTGCTGCCTGTGTGTGTATATTTGTGCCCTGCTGTCATCCATGCCAACCATCAATAGTGTGGATTCTTTAATCATAATGTTTGTCTATCACCGGTGCTGTGCTGCGAGCCATTTGGCTCCTGCACACTTACTGTAACTCTTTAAAAAGGACTGCATTATCAAAAACAGGGATGTGCCTGTTATAGATAGGATATCAGAGCAAAGCCAGAAGCCAGCTAGGAAAGAGTGGTCAGTATTATATAGCTGGGTAGTCAGCAGTATGTGGGGTTATCTTGAGGTTTTACTCCTTACTGAGGATAACAAGGTCAGTCAGACTGGCCACCAGTTTCGCACATTGGTTGTTTTCAATTGACCAGTCAATTCTCATTCAATGGCAAGAGTTAGGAGTTCAGTGATTGAAGAGGAAGTAAACACCTCCTAGTGACTGCAGGTTGCTGAGGTGGTTTAATGTTGGAAATGCCCTCTAGGTACAGTACTTGCCTTTAGAGTTGTTCTAGGTGTGATCAATTTGGGAGGAGAAATGGAAAAATCCATGACATACTGGAAAAGGACTACATCTCCCAGCAGGCCTGGTAGAGCTTAGGGAATGTTGCAATAGTACGAAAAAGCTGCTCTGGAAGAGTGTTGCTGGAATTTTACTAGACATAGAAATAATAATAACTGTAAAATAAGATCTGGTTTATTACATTTAAGAAAACTTAACACTTTTACAAGTACATAGTTTAAAGTCAATGCAGTCAATGCATTATTGTGCTCTCTCTCTCTTTTTTTTTTCAAATGGCAGATTTATCAGCACATTGTGATTCAAATAAGTGTATTTATAGGTCAAATTTAAAGATTAAATTAAAAGCATTAATTTTTTGACTTCATCCAACTAGTATTACTCAATTTCCAACATCATAACACACAAAAAGAAGAGCTGAAACCATTAGTCAATTTATTGATTAGTCAATCAACTGAGTGTGAATATTGTTTTAGTAATACATAAGCTGTTTCAGAAAAAAATGCCAAACATACTCTGATTTCAGATTTTCTAATGTGACGTTTTGTTGCTTTCCTGTGTCAGATATGATAGCAAACTAAATATTGCTGGGTTCTGGAATAATGGTTGGACCAAGAGAATATGAAGATAGCATGACATTTACAGACAAAATGGATAAAACCAAGGAAATATCATAAAGATTAGGGGTGGGCAATATGTCCATTATAGTTGATGTATTGCCGCTTGTTCCACATGAGTATAAATCATTTTGTCACTTTTTTAAAAAAAATCACTGACATGAGACTCGCTTTGGAGATTCAGTTCTCTCTCTTTCACCTGTGGCTCTCCCCCTCTCACAGACACTAAATGCAAAGCAAAAAAAAAATAAGAAATAAAAGACTCGCAATCACACTCCCCTGCCCACCCAGGCAAGTAGTGTGTTTTGTATCTGACTATTTAGTCGCATTTTGTGACCATGGAGCACCATAATGACCTGCAAATATTATTAGTATATGAACTGAAGAGCTTTTTGTTTGTTTACCTCTCACACTGTATATATCCTCACGATTAATGTGGCCACTGTAACAGTTTAATTTTTCACTAACTGCTAACATCTAACTGTTAACATAAGCTTCATGTTCACAGCAAAAGCCCAACATGAGCCAGGTGTTTCAGAATAAAAGCACCAGTGGTTCCACTTTGCTTTACTTTATTATAACAGTGCTTTATAATGGCAGCTACTTTATCTAACTTTGTTGCAATTGTAGTTTATTTAGTAGTTTAGTATTTTACACATCTAAATTTCAGAATATTGAGATATATATATAAAATGTATCATGACACAGCCTAAAAATATCATGATATAAGTTTTAGGCCGAATTGCCCAGCCCTAATGCAGACTAATCAATAATGGAGATGGTTGTTAGTTGCAGGCCTAGAAAAAAAAGGTTTTGCACACTTTAAATTAGTGGAAATTTATTTATTTTCATACACTAGGCTAACAGACTTGATCTCAACCTGCAGGTCATAAGCACCAGGGAGTCATAAGATCCTCTGTGATGGAGGTTCAAGAACAGCAATGCTTTTTTTTAAGAGGAACAAATTCAAACAAACAGAAAATTCAGGGTGATCAATGTTCTGAAAATGTAAAAGAAACAAACATTAGAAATGCTCTCAGTCTGAAATGGCTGAATTTAATCTTCCTCTCT